>LQRL01024855.1:0-13761 GCA_001703475.1 Hydroides elegans
TAATTATTATCTTTTTTGAAATATTTAAATATTACCTTAGATATGCTTGAAGCAAATGGTTTGGCTACCGATTTAGAATTGAAAACGACAATGCAGCGCAGGCGCTGATTTACCATATAAATCACCCGGCGCACGCCCCCGTGTTCGTTCTTATATTTAAGACAAAAAAATAAATTTGCGCCCCCCGGTTCAGCCTGATAATTTATACAGTTGCGCCCCCAGGTTCAATATTTTTTGAATCCGCGCCTGCAGCGGGTCGTTTTTTAAAACTTTTGACAAAAAGTTTCATAATTTTATTGGAGTGGAGGCAATGAAGGGTTCACTTTTGCGCACTTTTACAATCAAATTCAATTTTATTATATTGATCAGGTATCACCTAACCCTTAGGCATTGTCCTGAGACATAAATGAAAGGTTCAACCAACTGGTTGTAACATGAGATCATTCAGTTATTCTTACCATGTGTTTATTTCAATCTCATGTTACTTTATTATTGTGGCTTTCCTCATTTAATTACTTTAATAACATTCTGTTCAAATAATGAGATGATGCTAAACTAAAAAGGCTCAAGGTTGACTTTCATCCAAGATTAAATTAGCTCCGCTTTATGTTTGTTTTCAGACCTTTGTTAGTGAAAAACAATGAAAGAAAATGAGTTGCTAATTACTTGGCCTCCCTCTCGACCTTCCTATCCTCAGCATTTCATGGTAACAAGTTAAGGATCACCATACAAACATGGAACTTGACCTGCTGATATAGTCAGGGAGTTAGATGATAAGGGGAAGAGTGGCAATGTCAGTGCAAAATGAACGTCTGAAAATCGTATATAATGACTCATGACTGGTTTAGCCTATCAATGTGAGTAAATATTTAAAAAATATATGTTTATATGTGGCCCTATAAAAATCATTAACTGCAACTTAAATTGTATATTCAAAGTAGCATTTGCATACCTGGTGTCGGTTCATATCATTAAGCAGCGACTCCATGACCAGTCGTTGCTCGGTCGAGTGGTTGTGTTCGTGGTGACTGCTCTCCAGGTGACTGCGCAGATGAGCCAGCTTCTTGGCTTGTTCACGCAGGTTCTGTTTTGAGATTTAGAAAAAGTAATGTTTAATTTGTTTATTACTTTGTTCGTTTCCTATAGAGAATGGTTATTTGAACTGCTTTACATCATACAAATAATCAATTACATTTTCTTAGCTGGTTATTGTTGACTCGGTTGAGATATACCGGTAGATGAGTTGTACATGAATGCCAATCTTATAAGATTAGCAGTGCTATAATTTTCATGGATCAATTAGGCATGCTACATAGAAAGGAATGGATGAGTAGCCAATATTTAAGTTTCACAAATCCAACGTCAACGGGGGTTTCAGATATTTATCATATTTAAAGAAAATCAAAGACAAATAGAATATAAATATAATATTCGCATACAATAATATATCGATGTAATATAAAGAGGCCCACTGACCTGTTGCTCGTGTTTCTGAATGCGGTACTGCTTCTCAAGCTGACGGCGCCATTCCTCAAGGCGAGCGCGCTCGTCACTAAGGTCCTCTGCAAAAATGAAAACTCGGTTATCACAATATAATGCTTCGTTTAAAAGGAACCGTCCAAAAAACACAAGGCTTCTAGATTAAAGCACGCAGAATCACATTATCATGGCATGGTATCATATACATATGGAATATCATTTTGGAAACATAGGAGCCATGCTTGGAGAAGAAAATGTGATGTTACTTGAACACTTGAAGCCAATGAAGTATTCGATTTTTAAAATGTAATCTATGAATAACATATAGAATATGAATGATTTAAACGTCTTTGTATACATTATTTTGATGTGAAAAATAAATTGATTTATTGCGATTATTTTGAGGCTAACATAAAGATTAGGTTTCCGACATAGACTCTATATTAGAAATACTATGAATTACAGGTAGACACAACGTACCTGTAATTGGAACTTCTACGAATTCTTTGACGATCCTCTCCTTGATAATGGGCTCCGGTCTGAAAAGTGAAATAATGGTTAGATTAGTAATTGTTGGTTCCAATATTCTGAGAATGTTCTCTGATAAAAATGTCTTGTTCTCGCATAAATTTGAGTGCGTAAATTGACACTTAATTTTCAAATACATGTACACGTAATAGATGCCTAGACTAAGAATTTGTTTAAGCAAGTCTATCAGAGAATCAAATTGAAAACATGAATACCTCAATAAATGATTTATTATTCTTTACTAACCTTATAAATAACCACAACTTACCTGTCTTCAGGCTTGAGTTCCCAGATGTACTTGCAGAGAAGCAAGTATCTCATCTTGCTGATCTTGACCAGATGATTCCTCATAAATTCGGCCTAAAACGGAGTAATAACATTCTGAAGCTCGATATTCATGCATTTAGATGTACATTTTGTATCTTCAGATCTTTACGGTTTTTGAATTTAGATTATGAGACGATATGAACTGCCGATTTCTTACAAGATCGGCAAACGAACATATACAGGCACAGAAAATGTATGCCGTTATCTGTACCGGTATAATCAAAACAATCTAAAATACAACATCCTTGTTTCCATTTTATGCTGATGGTTTGAAAAACGTGCCGATTTCTAATGCAGACGTAGCTATGCCGTAAAGTTTACAAACAAAATGGCATATAGGCAGTAAATGAACAATGAATGTATAAACTGATATAGTCGTTCTTAACGGAATAGAATTTCATTGTAAACTGTTCTGTGTAGAGTATACTTACTTTCTGTCCGTTGAAGAGGATGACTGTGTAGAACTTGACTTTGCAGTGGCAGTGGTCCGTCTTTTCGTTGCACTTGGGCAGCATGTAAATTATGCCGGGTACATAGCACTCGAAGCCAGACTCGTCGTTGACCACTTTGGTGAGCACGTAGTCGCCGATCTATAAAAAAAAACAGGTATTGTTCATTGGCCGATCTATAGCATGCAAGAAATCACAAACCGATCTATCACAAAAATCATAAATCATTTGCGTTAAGTCGTTGATTTGGAACATACATTATACCAAAATGAAGAATTCAGTCTCTCATCAGTTCATCAGCAGAAAAAGTCACTTGTGTATTTCGTTTTCACTTGTGTTAATTAACAAACATGTATTCACTGATCTATAGCAAACACTATGAGCACAGATTTTCTGACTAGCAGTTAAAAAAAATATAATCAAACACATCAGCAATGGTGAAATTATTTATTCAGACATCAAACTTACTTATTCAGACATCAAAACACGATATCGAAGGTTCTTGCATAAAATGCTAGTATATGTCCAAGCGGAATCTCACCATAATATGGGGTCTGGCCACGGCACCAGTGATAGGAATAACGAGACGAGTAGCGACGTCCTGTCGATCCAGTCGCTCGAATTTAACGGACACCTTGCGAATGTTGTACACATCGTCAACTTTGCCTGCGTTTGAAAAAAAAAAGTTTACAAAGTCAACGAGAGGAGTCAACGGCTTCGTATACGATTCGTAAAATATGGTCATTAAATAAAATTTGCGAACACTTTCACCTTATTTCTTATTATAATATAACACAAACTGGCTATTTGATGGCTAAGCACAAAATGTTTTGATTAGAAAATACGCACCTGGATAGAAGAATCCATCGAACGGATTTCTTGCAATGACTGTGCAACCGATGAGACCGTTGACAGGAAGGAGCTTCTTCGTAGGCGTAGCAGGCTCTTCCTCTTTCTGTATCAGTAGAGAAATCAATGAATAGCGTCACTTTACCCAATCCAATACATATGAATTTGACATAGAATGTGTATTTGTTTATAAGTCATTGATGATACACATGATTTTTATTTCCTTTACCCTTTCCTATTTGCAAACGCTTTTTTTTGTTCAAAGAAAAATATGGCATTATCTAAAGCCTCACCATCCAGCCTCAACCAACCATCCCCATTCAATCAAAAATCGTAAATCTGCCATTGCTTATCGCTGTAAATTTAATACTCCGACCAGCACAAAATGAAAATGCTTGAAATTTTTCGCATTCCAGCCCAAAATTTCACAGTTGTTAAGAGCGTATTTACCGGATTTTTCTTTTGCTTATGATCCCAATCCAGACGCTGATCTAGAAATGTTTATTATAGTAGCGACAAATTGTGTTAAAAAGAAGAGAAGCGAGCGAGGGTGACTATTATTTTTTTGGCACTCCTTTACCTCTGGTTCGGCCTCCGCTTTGTGTGTCCTGAGATCACGTGCTTGCTGAATATACAACTCGCCCTGCTGGATCTCGCGTTCCAATAGTGCTATGTCCGTCTCGGAAATGGGCCACAGCTCCCCCCACACATCATTTCTACATCCCCCCTTTCTTTTTACCTCTGGTTCTGCCTCCACTTTATGCGTCATCAGATCACGGGCTTGCTGAATGTACAGCTCGCCTTGCTGAATTTCACGCTCCAAGAGAGCGATGTCCGTCTCCGAAATGGGCCAGGCGGCGCGATCAAGGGCCGTCATCAATGCCGTTTTGTGTTCCATGTACTGGATCGGACCGCCAGAATCGAATCTAATGGAGAGGAAATTTCGATGTCTATTTATACTACGCTACAGAGGAAAATTAAAAGTTTTAAATACATGTATAAAATTTATATGAAACATTGTTCTGTTGAACGGCGCTTAACAAATATATTTGCCAAAGGTTTATGTCACTTGATAACAAACATATTTTGCTAGAAAATGTATACTTATATAAAGTATATATAAATAGATTCATGGTTGGCTTGATTTTTTTTATTCCTTTAGGTGATTATGAAAACATGTGTAACCATTTTATTATTAGGTTTTGCCTCACGATACAGAAACTCTTCACACGTGACAATCAACAACAACAGTTTTAATATCATTTCGTGTAGTGGAATTTCAACTTTTGCTATGAAAATGATTTAATCAAATGTAACCGAATATCTTCACAAGATGCTAAAATTTGCAGTTACAATTAAACTCACTTTTCTCGTTCTTCCTCAGGTAACGCGTTCCATACGATACGATTTAATCTCCTGTTGAATAATAATGTAGATATAACGCAGTTGGGAAAAATGATTTAGTTGCGCCAATAAAGCTCTTAGAACATTTTTACATACTCCTATTACAATACTAATACGGTTGGGTTACATGTAATGAAATTGCTCACTTACGTCATGATGAAAGCAGATATTCATAAAATTATTTCAATGGCTTATTACTAAACGATATAAAAGGCGATATAAAAGGACGAATACCATTATTGTAGCATTTTCGGAGATTTATTTAAATGTTTTAATAATTCATTATTCTATAATCTATACCTCGCAATAATGCAACAACACCCCCATTCATGTTCTACCCTTTATGGAGCGCTAAACCACCACAACCACTCCATCCCCCCAACTCTGCCCGACCTGCTATGAGCATAAACACCTACCACCCTCTAAATAAAGTCATAACTCACTCATGGTATCTGAGTATGGCGGCCTCGACCTTCTTGATGTAGCCTTCAAGGTCAACGGCCTGTGGGTTAATCACGTGCATCATCTGCGTCTTGTCGCCCACGTGGCTGATAGGAAGCACCTGCAGCAACCAATCAAAATGGAGGTTACGTCAATGCGCCTTAAATGCGGCAACCCATCAAAGCGGGAAATACCCCCTTTAAACAAAATTCCTGATTTAAAGGATAAATTCGCAGGTACTTTGGAAATAGTTTTAAATAGCAGTAAACGTTTGTTTTTGCCTATCAAATGAAATATCATCATAAAATAGCAAATCTAGAATACAACTTACCTAATCTTGACTTCACCGGCTAATGTATATTGTCAATGTGTATTATCAAAAAGAAGACATCCCCTGATGAAAACTAAAAGCCTAAAACTGTTCTAACCGCTAAGAAAAGTTATCTTATGACATTTTAAGTAACTGTAATTCTTTTACCTTACCTCATCAAACACTTTTGAAACGACATTCTTGTTCAAAATGGGCACATGCTTGGGCCTTTGTGGGATGAAGGTGGGCGCCAAGACGTCAAGGATTCGAAGTTTAAGGGCGGCGAGGCCATGATAAAGGAGCCAACGGCGTGAAGACATCGACTCGGAACTGCAACAAAGAGAACATCTAGATTAATCATCTCGGGATAATATTTAATGCTTAAATGACGAAAGGTCCATGTCTAGCAAAACATGGACTTTACGACTGGCAAATACATGTATTAGTCAAAACTATATTGAGCATTTCATTTTAAAGATGATACGCTTAATATATGTTCACATCAAATAAAGATCAGTTTAAAACATTTAATGCTTTATCGCAGTCAGCTTGAGAGTTCTTATATAAATACGGAGCTCGCTTCACTGTAACTCTAGATAGGAATATAACCAGCGTTTTCAGCTCTGTTTTTTCATTACTTTTTTTTTCAGAAAGAAAAATACTCAAATTCAAACAAAGACTGGTTTAATCATTCAAGTAAACATAGATGGTTAGGTAAATAGAATAATATGAAAAAAAGTAATTGTTAATCAAGTTACCTTTCAACTTATCATGTACATAAAACATGTTCATTAAACAACTTATGAGAGCTTAGAAAAATATTGATATGTGAAACTGATGTCTCACATACCGGGTATGTTCTTCGAAGGGAATAAAACATATATTTACTCTAAAGGAATCTTTTTTGCTTTCTTCTTGGGTTTTTTCTTGTTTTTCTTAGCTTCCACTGAAAATAAAGATTACATGGATATTATAGGATTTACCGCGAATGATTATTCTAAAAAGAATAGAAGTACATCAATAATCTTAGCATTTACTCAGGTGAGGAATGACCAGATTTAAACATATTAGTAATATAACATACCGATACATAATAAATGAATTGTATAAAAGCAATAGTTATGAGAAATCACAATAAGAATACCGGTGTCGCGGTGGTTTAGTTGTCGCCGGTGAAATAGTTGTCGACAACTTTTTCGATGAGAACGGTGCATCGAAAAAGTTGTCGCGGTGAAAAAGTTGTCGTTTCTTATCTAACCCTTTCAGCTATGTAAACACAACCCCTCCACTTAATCCCCTGAGTTGCATGGCATTTATCATGTTTATGAATCGAATGAAGGCTTATGAAAGTAGTATGTCAAACTCGTCATTTATTTGAACAATAAATATGCAATCGATATTTCAAAACATTTTATATGTTAATTGAAAAAAATATCATAAATCACACTACATGTCTTATATATAAGTCTTCTCGTAATGAATACTAAATAACTTGTACATTTAAACAGTTATAAATGTTATATCTAAACACGTATAAACGCTAGATATAGGGCGCGACTACTTCAGAAAAATGAGGCTTCTAAAATAAAGAAAATATAAGTTTAAAAAGCTGATTTTGGAAAAAAAACACATCCAGTGTAACCTTCATATTTTCAAAATGCGTTTGCCCTTGTGTTTCGTTTAAAACGGCAAAAATTATTTTGAAAATCGTTGAAAATGTTAGTAAGAATTCTTTAATTTTCTAGTGTTTGCGTTTTTATTTTAGAATAACTCGAAAACTATAAAGTGTTCTTTTTGTTTTTTGAAACACATGTATGAATCACTAAAAGACGCCACTGGTGCCTAATAAACTAATGAATAAGAAATTAAGCTTGAATTAATGATTTTTTGTGTGTTTTTATGCAATCGCGGTGTAAATAGAATGGATTACGACAATTAGCTAGAACCCTCATATATTCAGAATATGTTTGCCCTTGTGTTTCCTTAAAAACGGCATAAATTATTTTCAGAATTTTTGAAAATTTTAATAAGAATTCTTTAATTCTCTAGTTTTGTGTTTTTGGAGAATAACTCGAAAACTATAAATTTTTCTTATATTTTTTACACTCCAGAATCCCTTCTGTTCCCATAATTACATGTGTTGTACACGTTTTACTTTTACCCGATATTGTCCGATCAGCTCAAAGAATAATATGCCAAGTCTTTTATTGCTTAGAAAAAAAGATCGAATGGGTGTCAGAGGCTAAGGTTGATCGGTTTTCATAAGTTTAATTATTCAAAGTTGAATTTCAAAGTTTATATCAAAATCACGGGGAAATATATTAATTTTATCAACCAGCATCAAAAGCAGAAGACATAAGCATTATGCTTATCATGCCTGATTTATTAACAAAAGATAGCGAGCTGATAATCTCATAATACAAAATGTAAACAAAACCCCGAAAAAATCTCGCAAATCAATGATTTTGTCTCCGGTGAAAAAGTTGTCGCTCAAAGCGCAACCCCTCAGCACCCCTTATAAAGAGAATATAGAGAAACGACAACTATTTCACCGCGACAACTAAACCACCGCGACACCGGCAATCAATTCTTGATATTGTTAAAAGTTTTTGTTTGTTTTTTATTTTATATTTCAAATAAATGGCTGTATTAATTCTTCAATTATCATTACCAAAATCAAATTTAAGTACATACGCTCTTTATTTCTCTGGAGGCGATTAAGCTGGTCATCAAAGAGTTTTCGTGTTTCCGGAAGTAACCACGTAGAAGTAGTTCCGGGATCTGCGCCGGCGCTCAGCATACGTAAAATACTTGTGTGCGTGTGACCTGTGAATAAAAAATTGAAATCAATAAAGGTCTTTATTTAAGATACGTAACGGATTTAATTAAGCTGTTGTACCTCATCAAAAATATTTTTTTTACGTTTTGAAGAATTAACACATGTTTATTACTTTTTTTGTACGTCGGATAACGTTCAATATATATTTACATGAACTGCTTCGTGTTATTTAGATATGATATCTTCATGATATTTTTTCGGCAAATACAGTGCACCAGGAAGCCTATTTATCGCTCGCTGCTGTTTCGCAGAATTCAAATCAAGATTAAAGTGAAAAGAAATTTGAAATAATGCAGAATTTTAACTTTTTAAAAACTTATACAAAGCAACATGAGGGTTTTCGTGTGAGCAAATAAAATGTAATCGATTTATCAAAGATTAGGGGAATTCAAATCAAAGGCAAAATTTAACATATATCAATAACGAAAAAAGGCTATGCACTTGAAAAATATTTGAAAAGGATTTAAACGCTATCAAACCACACAGTATATTTTACAGTGCATTCATTTGTCGATTTTCGTTTAAGTAAATTTCAAGCAAACTTATATTTCAGTGTTTTCCTGTATCATTTTTAATGAGCTTACTTTATAATATTACATGATAGATTTTTTTGAAGACACCAGCAATCCGTCACTTAATGTGTGTCACATAAATCACAAAATACAGTTAGATAAAAGTGAAAAAAAGGATTATGGTGAGAATCGTGAGATTTATTGTTAGTTGTCAGGAGCAAATATCTATGGAACAGAAGACATACAAACACTTATCAAAAACTGAAAATATGAAACATACATAAATTGATGGTGAATAACTGTTGATAAAGATGAAATTAACAAGGATCTGTATAATATTGGTGCTTCATTTTGAGGTGAAATTTGTTGGTAAGTGTTTGCATTACCTGCAGTTCTGGGGATGGGCTTTCCCACTCCGATGGCATTTAATAAGCATGCGCTTTCGGCAGAGAGTGATCCTTCTATAGGCGTAGGAATTATAACAAATGTATATGATTATAATTAATTCCATGATCTCAGTCGGAAATGGCATGCCATATATGTAAGCCAGATTTGTTGTCATTAAGAGAAGTGAAAACACAGGATTAGCGAGATGAAATGGAGTAGAAGAGCTCACTTATAATATTTGCGCCGATAAAGTATTGAAAATCAAATTAAGGAGCCCCAAAACCTAGAGCAGCAGTATTATGTGATCCTAAAGAATTTTGTCAGCATCAAAATGATAACTTTATGTCCCGGGGACTATTTTTTTACGTAAAATCGGGAAAAGTAAAATGGGGAAAACATTGTAATGTTTTAATGAACTTCTCGGTAGTTTTGTTTTTGGTTCAGAAATGCTATTCAAGTTTTCACATGGTCGAAAATGTATGGGGACTATTTTTTCCGTAAAATCGGGAAAAGTAAAATCGGGAAAACATTGAAATGTTTTAAGTAACTTCTCGGTAGTTTTTTTTTTCGGTTCAGAAATGCTTTTCAAGTTTTCACATGGTCGAAAATGTATGCAGGCATTTTTCTCACAAAGCGAGGGCCTATGTATAATGGGAAAATATAAACATATCATCAATCTGAAACGTCTTTAAACTGGTATTAGAAAACGACAAATACACATAGCTGGTAAGTAAATATATAAGGAGATGAGAAATAATTACATCAGGCAGCACCAATTTATCAAACATCAAAGAAGATTTCATCGACAGTTAGTTTGAAACAAGAAACAACAATGATTATTAAGTTAAAACAATTAGATTCAAAATTTGTTTAAGCAAAAGCCATGCACTGATTACCTGCTGTATTGCCCGTGGAACCTTTAATATTTAATCCCCAAATCGTAAATTATACATATTTCTAAATCAATATTCATACAAATTTAATATTTGTAGTATATTATATGCACAATCTTATAAATGATTCTTCATCGGTTTCATCTGCTTGTCATGTCTTTGAGGTAAACACATTGAAGAATTATAAGCGTTTTTTCAATAATATAATATACGCATAGAATGCTGGTGTTTCTTCGACAAATATTCCCATTTATTGTCGAAGAAATCGAAGCTTTAATGTATATTTCAAATCACATCATGCATACAAAATATGAGATACACATCTAAGCTTACCATGGCTATCTTTATACGACGCTAAAATTTAAAACTTGACTTTACAACATCACATTACTAATAGATTTGCGCTTTCCACTGAGGTGCAGTTATAGTTTAAAAGTTGTGCTTTTCTTGCAACGTACTATATCAATTCTATAAAGCACAGTTAACAAAACAAGCCATCTAAACGTACAGTTCAATTTGATTCCTCGAGTAGTTTATTTGCAACCTCTTCGATCATTTTTTTTTCTTCAGAAAATAATGTTTCCCAAGCAATATAGCTATAATTGCCTTCATTCAAGTTCTTATTTGTTGGCTTGGAAAAAAAACGAGATATAAGACTCATAAGGGTGATATGTTTTCGCATGTATATTTTCTCTTTTATGAATCCTGAAAAAAAATCAACTCAAGATATACAAGACCATCTCTCTAAAAAAAAAAGCTACCCACGTGGCATAATCGGTTGCGTTCGCGGCAGTTTCGCCGACATAGGCCTGGTCTTGACAGTTCGCGCCTTATTCGAAGTGAAATGCCTTGCGGAAGAGGGCCGCGCAGAGGGTGGCGCCGGCTGGCGGAAGGTTGAGGGACGGTTGGGTCGGTAGAGATCTTTGGAGTTGAGGGCGGGCACGGCGGAAACGCGGCCTTGGGTACGATTTCTATGGAAAATATAAGAACTTGCTTCGTGTTGGAAAAACATACCGCGATTTTTAAATGGATGATTTCCTGTTCTAAATATTGCATTAGTAAAAGACGGCAAAACAAACTGGATCAGATATAATGATTAATATATGTATATAACACATATGTTGATAACAAATATAACATCTTTAATACTTTCCCATCTTAGCAATTTTAAAAGAAACAAATCGAGGGCTAGCTTCTAAGAAAATGAGATCACTGATATCCTTTGTACTTTTTATGCACGGAACTTTCAGATCACTCTCTACGTTATTTATCTATAAGAGCTATCTATATACATGTAAATCACAATCCCTACCTGCTACTCTTGAAATCGCCCTCCATATTATTCCATGCCAGGGCGGCACATTCGTCGCGCAGCTGTCCGATTTTCTGAAGGTTCTGCGCACCCAGTTCGAGTTCCTGGCGCAGCAGTCGAATATCCTCACTCTGTGTAAAGGGATAGGTACATTGTATATGTGACTATTGATCATGGATTTATCATGTGTCAGAATATTTCCAATATGGAATAGATGAAACAAAGGACATGTAAGGAAATTTCAACATTTAACGGGATTAAAGTAGACCAATATAAAATATAGCAAAATCAGTTGGAAAAATCTATTTCTACCCTTCTCTCTTTTTTAATTTTACGCTTTCAAATTTGATGACAAGATATGGTCTATCTAGCTATGCATTTGCACCATTCAATCATCAAATATTACTCTATGAAATACACCAATACTTTTATAACGAAACAAAGATAAGTGTTTCTTCCCGTAATCAAATAAGCCTATCACGTTCAACAACTATCTACGCAAAAAAAACATACCTCCCATGGGTCCGGTCCATCCAGATCCAGCCCATTTTCATGGTAATAATGGAATCGTCCATGTGTGTCCTGGGCCAATTGACACAGAAATTCATTGGCCTCGCTGTCACGGCAGTTGAATGAGATCGTGTGGATAGGCACCTTGGGGTGCAGATAGACCTGGGCGAGCACCGACTTAGGGGGCTGTTTAATGAAAAGGATAATGGTAACTTATCCCCAACGCACTTTTTGACACAGTTTAACATTGTTGCTATCTATGTTCTGGGACACTTATCACAAAATATGATGGCTACGCCATGTAATTGTTTGTACCAATAGAAGATATGCGTCTCATTCTCTGATTTTGTAAAATTAAATAATTGATAATAATTGTTTGCTTGACACTGACATTAATCGAGTCTGACTACTTTATATGACGTTCGATCCTTCCTTCAACAGTTAAATCATATAAAATGCATGTATAAATCTTTCTGCTTTTAATACACACCTGATCCGGTCGCCCATCAGTCAACACATAAATCGCCTCCGTGTTCTGATCCGCAAGGGCCACGCGTAGAGCAGCCAACGTATTCGTAGAGCCCTTGCACTCCAATGCTTTAACCCACTGCCAAGCGCTTTGCAGGTTCTTTTCATTGACGTCCATCAGACGGTCCTTCCATGGAAAAGCGCGGCTGTCGAAGGCGACTAGGTTGAACTTTTGCTTGTGGCGGAGTTGCTCCTGGGAAACAAGAAAGTCGGAATGTGGTTATGGAGCGATTGTTTGCATAATTATGATTCATATAAATTGGCTTCTCGTCATCAAAATAGTCAACGTATTTGAAGAAACAATGCAAGCTTGAAATGGAGGACATAATTCTGAGCACAAAACGTCATATTCCGGTAATCACTTTATGTGGAGCGACATGCACATACTGTATGAAATATTTACAAATACAGCAAATCAATATGTTATGATCTCAATGCAGAAGTCAGAGGGTAGAAACTAGGCCGTCTCTGGTACTGGTATTTGAGCATGTCTAATAATAGTAATGATATATCTAGGATCAGTCTGTGAGTAGTTATCCAATTTGACCTTATGTCGCCGCATAAAATGAATGTCACGAACCACAGCATGAAATGTCATGCAAGAAATAACATTACTACATGGTTAAGGTGTATTTTTAAAGAAATGATAGTGAAAGGCTAGGATGCAAATATAAAGTGTATTGCACCGTAGAAACGCCTGATCTACTTTTTACATAGATACATAGAAATTAATAGTTTTCGGGATGTTTTATTAAAACACTTATTTCAAACATTATGTGTCGTTTTTGTCCCTAAAATTACTTGTTATCTTTCATTTTTTGCAAGTTCAATGTAATACGATTGAAAAATCAAGCACATTCTTACTTTTTAAAAATAAATGAGTATTAGAAAATTAAAATTTTGTTTTGCGCATAGTCGCCTTCCAGAGCCTTTCCTTTCTAAACAGGTGGATTCACGCTTATTTGTTACGTCACAAACCAAACCTCAAACGTC
>LQRL01024863.1:890-12565 GCA_001703475.1 Hydroides elegans
TCGCACACAATATTTATTTTGAAACTAAATTTTCTAAGAGCAAGCATCTCATTATATAAAGACCCATGAGTAATGCCGTCTTGTTTTGCAACGAAAAACACATTCACAGATCATATGTAGCGGTATATGCAGTCATAGACACGGAAACGAGCGACCAAAACAAAACAAAACAACACGCCTTTTGACTCAAAAACGCATCCGGAGACATTAATCTTAACACATCAAAACATTTCAGCGAAAACGGCAGTCGGAAACTAATAAATGTTACACTTGAAAATTCCTGGTTGAATCACACAAAAGATTGTTATTAAAAATATTATTTGAAAAACAAAAATTAAATCTAAAACGTTCTTTAATCCTTCATGGATCTCACACAAGTTGATGTTAAAGTTTATACAATAATCCTACTGCATCGAAAATCCTATAGTACCCTATAACTTTGATTTGCTACATCCCCACTATTCATCGCCTATGGCCATCTATATGCTAACATATTCAGTGTGTACTATTTGTCCTTAAGGTTATCCGGCAATGAGTCGGGCATTGAATAAGACGGGCAGGCAAATCATGTATTCGTGCGAGTGGCCCGTGTACTCAAGATCCATTGGTTCTACGGTAAGAATAAAAAAGAATAAAACCTATTTTTGGCATTTCTTAGAAAAGTCATTAAACTACCTATCTCGGAATCCAAGGGCCTAATGCATAGGCCTACACAAACCTGAGTATTTAATTCTTTAAAACTATTTAATAACGCTTGTCATACTTGTGGGTAATCATTCGTTTACATGTCTCGTTGCCATAATCAACTTGTATTGCAATGACAAGGATTATTTCAGCAGAGTGGATTTTTGAAACTCTAGAAATTCTATTCGATTCCCTGACAAAAGGAAACCCCTCTTTTCTGCAGCTGAACTACAACCCTGTCCGTTTTAAAGATAGTAAAACGTGAAACCCATCATCTGATACCTCTAACTACACTCTAATCGCTGAAATCTGCAACGCCTTCCGCGTATATCGCGACCACATTCAAAGTTTTTTCTAGCTGAATATCAGTCTGATAAACGAAACTCGCAACACTGCCTGCATATTTTCCTAGATTTAGCACATTCAGCTTGTTATAGTCGTGCATAAAACTGTTTTCATTTTATATATCTTATTATTTCCACAGCCTAACTACACACTGATCGCCGAAACCTGTAACACCTTCCGCGTCTACGGCGATATCTACGACCACATTCAGAGTATCTTCACGATCATCAACTGGTATGGCGATGATCAAGGCAATTTCAGCAAAGTGGTTGCGCCGGGGAGTTTTACTGACGCTGATATGGTAAGTGCTTTGTAATAGGAACCTTTTTAAACCTAGCTTGTGTGAAGCTAATTCAAGTGTAAAGCGGAGATGAACAGAAAAATGTTATCAGTGTAGTTAAGGCTGGCAGTTTAACAGATACATATACGATATGTCGTTCTAATACGAACCCTAATCGCCTTCTTAACCTGTTCATTCTCATCCATCGGATCTAATACTTAATTGAAAATTATCAGGGAAATTTCAGTTAAGTGGCTAGGTCAGGGTGTTTCACGGTTGTGGATATGGTAACTATGTTAATCGATAAAATTATTTTTCCCTCTCATTTTCGTTTTGTTTTGGTTTGATTAACGGGAAAATTACATGATCGCTATTATTCAAATATACATATTGCATACTGATATGTTAGTTTTTCACAATGTACAGGCTCTTAACTAAAACCATATGTTATCTGTTTCCTTAATGTTACTGAATATGTTTAATTGTTATTTATTGCAATAATGTATAATAATTGTTTCCCTTGGTTGTAAAATGTACCGTTGTCTCAATAAAACTTTGTCTTCAGTGAGTGTAAAATGTGTCTTTTTATGTCCTGTATTGTTCGCTGTAACATGTATGCGTTTATTACAATAAATATACATCACTTTGTGTTTGTCCATTGTTGTGTAATATCGAATATGAAAAAATGTAAAATGTCATTTATATAACTCTTTAAGGTCGTGGTTGGTAACTATGGTCTAAGCCCAGACGAAGAACGAGTTCAATTCGGCATGTGGGCTATCCTTGGGTCACAGCTGCTGCTCTCGGTTGATCTAAGAACCATTCGACCAAGTTCCAGGGAGTTGTTGCTCAATAAGAGGGTTATAGCAATTAATCAGGATCCACTGGGGAAACCCGGCAAGCGCATGTTGAAGGTATGATTTTAATATTGAATATTATTAGGTTGTGAAAACTTTATAATGATGTTAGGATTCAATATCAAAATTTACACATATACTGATATGAAAATATAAAATAATTAACAAAAAAGCGGTTTCGTCGTGACTACGGCTCTGTCATTTTTCTAATTTAGTTATGATTATTAATAGCCAATCAATTTCTTATAGAGAATCTAAAGTGTTATCAAATCTTATCAAGATCTCTGCTCGATTTGGTTTTACACTGAATAAGTATTATTTATTTATTGGTGTATAAATAACTGCCATGTTTGATTGATTACTCTCAATTCTTTAACTTCTAAAAAGGAAATCAGGAATATTATTAGTAGTTTAGCAGTTTGCTGATTTATGGAATGGTCATTCATCTAATTTGTAATATTTACTAACTATTACCTCTTTTTATTCAATAGTTGCATGACGGTAATATCCAGGTTTGGACAAGACCTATTGCTACTAGTGGAAGTTTTGCTATTGGTGTTATCAATCAGTTTGATTTCGGTTACCCAAGACTGGTCAACTTTACTCTACAAGACATAGGACTTGCTAATAAAGGTAATGCTTCTCAAGCACCTGCTGATATGTCACTGTTGTGTTTCCAGAATAATGTTACTTGTCTTTCATCCTATATTTTTCAAACGTAGAAGATTTTAATTGGCTTTTTTATATATATGATAACGGCCAATGATTTGGTTAACCCGTTTAATTTAATACAGTAGAAAGTGACAACCAATGATGTTTAGTGCTAAGTCAAAAGCATGTATCAAATTCATTTTTAAAAAATCATGTTATCATATAATCGATAGTCTTAACCTAGTATTATATCATAGTAGCTCTACTTTTCAAAACGGAATTTAGACAATATTGTTTGGAAGTTGGATATATATATTATTTTTCTACAATAAGTTCATGATTCCAATAGACGCAATCAGACTGCCGATTTATTCTTGCTTATAGTATTCCTCATATAACAATTTTTGAAATCTACGTATCACTCTTTCCATTGCAGGAGGTTACGATATATCAGAGGTTTTTGAAGGCGATCCCGTTGGTGTCTTCAAACCTGGATCAAATTTCACATGCAGAGTCAACCCTAGTGGGATGGTGATGTTCAAAGCAAAAGTTACAGCATATGAAGATATGAATACAGTGGCTAACAGGAAAAACATAAATCATGCGAGGCCAAATTCACATCATTCCAATGTCAATGACCAGATCAATGAGATTGACAGTTATCTTAAGAGAATTAAGATTAATAGTTCATAATACCTAAGATTAATTAAGTAAATCTCAAAATATAATAATAAGCTCTTTAAATCATGCTTTACTTAGCAACAATGCACAATATAAATTATACTGACTTTAATAATGATCAGAATAACTATGTTTAGCAAGCTAATGAGTTGTTTTGCAATAAAATAGTCATCAATAGTGTTTTTACAACAGACACCTAGTGTATGGTGTTACATAATTAAATGCGATGAGCTCTTGAAGAAAACAGTTGTCTTTTTGCAGCTATATGCCAAAAGTCTTGAAAGAATGAGTTTTGTTTAGTCTCTTATTTAATATGATAAATCTGTTCCTTCAAATGATTTGTTATTTTTTTATATAAAAATAATCAAAAGTACATAGCAGAACCATTAATAAATTATTTGTGGTTGAAAAGCAATATTGGGGTTATCACATATGCACATATATGCATTTGTTTGGATGATTCATATAAATAGCTGACCATATCATGCAGTCAAATCATCTAGCATTAAGCCATACCCTGATAATTTAATTCTGTGTGGCTCATTGCAATATGATTAGACGTGGACTTTTTTTTCATTTGAAATATATTTACACATAAGGATATGTTATTGAAATATCAGTATGATATATGGTCTTTTGGTAGAATGATAGCGCAACTATAGCGCAACTATAAATAAAATCAAATTACCTTAGTTTGATCATTTCCTACTGAATATTTGTTATCTACAGATAGAGTCATCAATGCATGTTAAATGCATCAATGAAAATTTAAAACGAAATTATATATTTGTTTCTAGGTTTTCAAACTCAATCAGTTCCGATGTTTTTTATACTCACTAGTATTTTTGACGCTCATATTGTAATACATTTTATTACAACTCTGACATATATTCAAAATTTAAATCTATCATGTGAGCTACTTTATTACGATGGACTTAAAAGTTAAACTGTCTTTTCAACTCACATAGTTTTAAAGGCACGAAATATCATTGAAAATCTCTATAATATAAAAGCTTAATTCCAAATGTATGCTTTGTTCCATGTTCGTACAGAACAAGTTAATAAATCCGGTTTTTGAAATGTGGTCAATCTTTCAGCAATGGCCTGGTTCTCCAGAAGCATGTGGATATATATCTGAAAAAAACACTAATTGTATGAAAAAATGTGTACATAGCACCGAATTGTCAACGTACTGGCATCTCTTAGAAGTTCAGTACTTATAGCGCGACTTGCCCTTTTACAACTAAACCATTTATACAATGGGTGCGTTTCTTTTTGTTCAGAAGTTTCAGAAGTTTAAGAAGTTTAAGAAACTTAAGACAAAAAAGCGTTTCTTTTTGTTCAGAAGTTTCAGAAGTTTAAGAAGTTTCAGACAAAAATAATACAACTGAGAGTTGTCTTAAATTTCTTAATTTAGTCACGTGACGCAATGTTTTGATTTTTTGGTTTTGTTTATTTTTTAAATTTTGTGTTTTGTTGTTTATAAATGGTGATTTTGTGACATTGTATATTCCAAATAACTATTTAGTAAAATTTATAATTGTTTGAACGCTATTTTGTACAGAAAATGTAGAAAAATTGATGAGCTAACCTTGACCTTAAAAATTCAGAACATTCAGACACAATACGTTTCTTTTTACACTCTGTCTGAAGTTTCTTAAGTTTCTTAAAGTTCTTAAACTTCTTAAACTTCTGAACAAAAAGAAACGCACCCAATGATAGACATGATCCAAACTTTAGATCAAACGCCCTTTGGACGGTACTAATCACGTTTAATATTGGACGGAAATATATATTAAGAGTTAATTTATATATACAATACACTTTATTTATGAAATATATACTTTTTGAACAACAACTTAAAATGTAAGATGTTTTTTTGCCGATATTTATTCTAAATGTTTAATAAAATATAATTATTTAAGGTAGATAGTGGTTATCAGGGGCATAATAGTGAATGAGAATGCAAATTCAAATTCTTCTACTAAGCTCCTTTTGCGTTCCTATTATATTAAATAATGATATTGTTATATTGCATATTTGTAAATGTCTGAAATATGAAATAAAATATTGATTGAATGATTTATTGATTGATTATTATCTAAGTTGCACAAAGGCATAAAAACAAATATTCACGGACGATTAAAAAACTCGGTTATAAAAAGCTACCAAAACCTGGTTTTAATGACGTTTCATTATAGTCTGGTTATATCAGGTTATATCAAACTATTTTTCATCCTGTCATCCTTGATCTAATGACAACAATTTAGTTTATAACTCGCGATTGTAATCAAAAACATGAGAAATTTGAGCGATAATATGTTTAAAAGTTCTCACTCTAAACCCCGAAAAAAAAATACATAGACGTGTGGTAGCGAAGTGGTTGACCTTATCATACACTAGTATTTTTATCTCATCCCAGGTTTGAAATCGCTCAGGAAGGTTGCTCACTACTTTGGTCACAGAAACAAGTGTGAAAATACAAAAAAATGAGTGATTCACTCACCTTACGAGCGTACAGATACATCAGCTTGCTCAAACAATAATTATATAGCCCTGTGTGTACGACAACGAGTCGTAACCCACGTTGGCTATTTCTAGTTACCGTTAAGCCTTTTGGGTCACATAAAATATGAAATAGAAGACTTGTTCAAGTTGTTATCAGAATGGGTCAGGCTCGGATTGAAATAGCTCTATGAGTAAATAGCCCGGTGGGTTACACCAATGTGGGTGGCAAACATACGTAAAGGGCTATTTAGAGCTAGGATTGAGACCTAGCCTTAAAGGTTGGGGGCCTTTAGATTTGGGGTGTCTATCCGTCTCCGTCATCGATTCCACCGGAAATGACCAAAATGTCCACAAAACAACGGTCTTTCGAAACATGACCTTTTCCTGACTGTATCTTTGTAACGTATGGTCGTAGAGACGTCACATGTGAATAGGTTCAAATGAAAGGTCTTGGTGTGTAAATGTGCATTTGAACACTTTCGGCCACCGGAAGTTGGCTGAAAATGCTTAAAAGCTTTGATTATATAGGTATATACGAGAGTGTTTACCCCTTCGAATGGGGGTGGGGGCGATTGGGTCCTTTTCGTGTTTAACAAATACTTCCTTCTTTTCATAGAATCAACGCGATATATCCTAAGATTGACATGCACGTAGATTATTGATCTACATGCATGTCAATTTGATCCTAATGTTGGTTTGATGTCAGACGAATGACCTTTCCCATTTGAATATAAGGGCGTTTGAAGAATCCTCATCATTCATGATGATAAGATATATAAATATATATATTTTTTTCAGATTAAATGAGGAGACTTCAGGCGCTGAAGAACGATCAATTATGCTCGACTGACAATAGATAGAGGAAAAAGCATCACAACATGGGGACCTTCAGTAAGCCAAAACTCACATACGACTACATCATTTTCTTTCCTGAAGAGGATGAACAAGCGGCCAATACAATCCACAACTATTTACGCGTTGAACATAACCTTATCGGATGTTTGCAAACAGATACCTGTTATGGAACATCGGTAATCTCTGGTCCCCTGGAATTAGCCCAGGAATGCCGAATTCTTTTCTTTCTCGTGACTGATAACTTTGTCTCGGATGACAAGGTTATCATGTGCAAAGATGACCAAATATGCTCGGCGATACAGAATCTAGAATACGAGAAATATCACCCGCTTATTCCTCTACTTTTGAAACCAAAAACTGAACTCAAAACTCGTAACCATTCCGCTTTTGCTGGGCTCATGAGTCGAGTTGCATACGTTTTCAAAGGACAATATTTCGATCACAAGATACGTAAATTTACCGAAATGCTGGATGATAAGTACGGTATTCCGGAAATGCGTCGGCGAAACGCCAGAAGTGATCAACAGTTAAATTCAGACCACTGTAGAAATGCCCTGAACGACCAGACACATTTGGCACAGATGATAGACCATGACGGTGCATCCCCTACCAAACGAGAAAGCACGCAAACTGAATCAACTGATAAATGCTTCGAAAATGAGGAGGAAGAACCTGATAAATCAAGTGATGCTACAACAACTGACTTGTCACGTGGCGATGAACAACAGGAAACACGTGACCAATCGAATCAAACATCACATGACCAATCAAAACAAATACCACCTGACCAATCAAAACAAACATCACGTGATGACAACAACACACGTGATCAAGTACCTGCTGAACCGTCGCTTTTAGTGAAAAACAGCCCCGGTGCTATACCGGATACTGACGTCAAAGAACCGATTGAGTCGCGGATGAGGGCTCTTCAAATCGATGAGGAATTTTGGGTTAAAGACGATAGTGTCAGCTTCGAAGCCGCACAAACAGGTTTGTTGATATATAATTATAGATCCAGGTTCATAATAATCATTAACGATATGAAAATAGATAATACAAATAAGTTTTAATTATCGATTCATTTATATTCAATGATTCCTCCTGAACAGGTATGTTGTGGGATAGATGATTGGATTAATAGTAGCGAGTGGCAGTATAAAAATGAACCTTTAAATGTGTTCTGATAATTTAATTTGAATGTGTTCTTAAAAGTGTATATTTAATGATTATTTCTTTCATTCAAATATTGAAACAATGGTATAAAGGTTATATCAGCATAAAAGTGGTTTCAAAATGTATCTCTTTTGTATCTTTTTAATGCAATTTCAGATGAAAAAGGTGCAAGTTCAAGTGAAACCGCATCACCCTCCAAATGTGAGTCCAACAATAACAAAGAAACGGTCGCTAAACGCACCTTCTCACAAGATGATGACATTGGAACTGATTCACCAATATCCCCCGATGTCGAAGGGAAATCACCGTGGCAAGGTTCGATTTCCTGTTAAATTTGGTTTGACTTAATTTTAATCAGATGTATCGAACAATCTCTTGCTATTTTATTTTTTATAACATATTTTAGATGCGG
This sequence comes from Hydroides elegans, assembly GCA_001703475.1. Lineage (NCBI taxonomy): Eukaryota > Metazoa > Annelida > Polychaeta > Sabellida > Serpulidae > Hydroides > Hydroides elegans. Next base: position 9,337 of record LQRL01024863.1, read on the forward strand.
TTATAACGTACATGAACAAATATATAACAGAAAGTAAGGGAGAACACTTTGATATTGTTACAAAACACAATCATGTTTAATAGTATCGACTCAACAAATTCAACATGCATTTTCCATCGATCACTATCTACGCCTAAAATATTTTTGCAGGCATTTAAGCATTTGATTATCTGATTCTATGTTGACACTATGCTTCTTGCACAACAGACCCAAAGCGCGCTCCAGGCCCGCAGCCATTAGATTCGACCGCCACCACAGAAAGTGATGACGTAAGAATGACGCAATCCACATCATCTGGTGACGACATAGAAACTGATGACGCAGGATGTCATAATGAACAAGCCCATGTCTCTGACATAGGTTGGGAATATTTTGCTATAGAAAGCGGGGTCTTTAAAAGTATAATATACGGCGTTTTGTGTAATTGATATTCCTTTAGTTATGGTGATGAAACGCATATAATAACGGTATTTTCACCAGATAATGTCATCGGTTTGTTTGAGATAACGCGTTCTCCTACTCTAAACATATTCTCATTTCATGCTTATGGGCAATCTCTGTTGATTTTTACTTGCATCAGCCAATTAGTAAATTGCCTATACATAATTTACTTAATTCCTATTCTCGTTTTATCCGCATTATCTATTTTATCTCGTCATACTTTGTGCTTTAACAGGTCTACCGGTGTCACCCAAGCTTGGCGAACAAAGAAACACAGTAAACCTTCGTAACCAATTAGAATCCGCCGATAATGTCCTGCATTCCTGTGATAAGAACGAAACTTCCGACAAGCAACCTAAAGATAAAGAGCTTGCACAGCCACTAAGCCAGCAAGACCTTGCCTGTGATGCACCAACCCCGTTTAGCGCGCCAAAATGTGCTCTGGAATTCACGAAAGCCTTCAACAAATGCCAAAGTGCCGATATTGATATAATAGCGGATCGCTTAGTGACAATGAACATATTTACTCAATCGGAACGACATGTATTGAATATGGATGAAAATACAGCTGAAAAGAATAAGAAGGATTCATTCCTCGATATTTTGCTCAACAAAGAAGATTTGCTCACGGAATCCAATCTGGACACCTTAATGCGTATGTGTAGATTCCAGACGGAATACCGGCCCGCCAATGGAATCCACCAAACCACTTTGCGTATATTATCCACTTATCTGCAGCTCAAAATACAGAACACCGAATCCGTGGCATGGGGTCTGTTTGCTGGGGAAATCTTAATGCAAACAGAATGGCATGAATGCTGTAGACTCCACGAGAATCCATCGAAAGCCAATGAGAGGTTGTTGCATTATTTTTCTTTTATTTTATATTTATTCGTTTATTAATTTGTTTATTTTTTATACCTCTTAGATATTTTGGCACATATATTTAGTACTCTGAGTCACAAGCCTTCTTAGCGCACATTGTGAAGAGTTTTATCATTGCGGCTATATTTGTAGAAGAGAGGCTAGCATTTAAGGTTATTTATTTATTATAAAAATAGTTCATCTCGAATGGATTAGAGCTTATATTTATTTTTTATTTTAGTTATTTTAAAGGCTTGCTTTGTTAACATTTTGCATCATGCGTCATATATGCGTCATTTATTACAAGTTTGAATTTCTCGTACAATGAGTCATATCTTATTAAAAGTAGATATCGGTATTCAACTCATTCGTTTTATGGTAATTCTATATTTTTTGTTTTTAAACCGGCATATTCTTTAACCAGTACAATGTACCTGTATAACGTTTCAAATTAGAAAAAAAAAGCGTTTGCTTGCACTTAAAAATCCTAAGCTAAAGTTATAGCCTAAATCTGAGTCATAGTCCTTGACAATCTTGTTCTATGTTTTAAGGTTGCTGCATTATCTATCCAAGAAGAATGATGAGAAAATGGTGGAATTCGCACTGAATATTATCAAGGGTCATGTCTCGAAGAGGTGTCGCGAGTATATTACTATGACGATTGAGTCGTTGAAAGAGGGAAAAGCACCTCCGGAGTGTTGTTCGAGGCTGGAACACCTGTCCGTGGGTATGTATAGTTTTGTTTTGTATAATTGTTTGGTCCGATTTTCTGCAATATCTATTGTTTAATTGAGATGTATGCATACATGTATATAAATAAGATTTTTTTTGCTGAACATTATGTTTTTTTTTTTTCAGAAAGCCATTATACTTATTATAAAAGATTTCTTACATACTGGCACTAAAACTAGAATGTCAGTTAAATTGACGGCTAAATTAACATAGAATCAAGATTTTGAATACCATTTAAAACTCAAAGGGCGACGTCTTGGAAAAAAATACAATGTATGCTCTTTTTCCTCCTTTCGCAGATGAAGTAGCCAAGGCGATCCGCAGTCCCCTACAAACCAGTTTGATCAAAACCAGTGAAACCATCATAAACACCATCACCGACCTAGACTCTCTTATCTCTACTCTCTTCACGAAAGACGTCTTATCTTATCAGCAATTCGAAAGCCTTCAAGATATCTCCATAACAACGAAAAAAGCGCGCGCTCTGATGGCGGAGTTGTTTAAGGGTGAGAAAGAAGAGGTTGAGGCGTTTGTATGTGTGTTGGAGCAGGGTACGGGTTCGAACCCGGAAATAGCAAGAATGATTAGGAGTGAGAGCGAATGAAATGAAGTATCTATAAAAAAGGGAGGGTGAGTCGCCAAACGGAAAAAAGTGCGCGCTCTGATGTCTGAGATGTTGAAACAAGAGCAGGAATAGGTTGTGTGTATTTTGGAGGAGGGACTGGGTTCGAATCCGGAAATAGCGAGAATGATAAGGAAAGGCCTGAATGGATAAATTACTTTTTGAACATGAATTATAAAGAATTGAATAGGCCCACAATGTGCCATAAAGGTTTCTTGTGATACCATTTAGTATTTCTTAAATGTAAGGGTGTGTTTTGTTGTTGTGTTGGAGCATGGAATAGGGTTCGAATCCAGAAATAGTCCAATTGATAAAGGATAAAGATATAAAAATGCTTATTGTTTGATAAAGGATGAGTCGCAAAATTGCCCAATTAATGAAGTTTAGGTCGTGTATTGGCTTCAACATAACCGTTCGTGGTTGTGTTGGAGCAGGACAGGGTTTCATATCCGGAAGTAGTGAGAATGAAAAGGGAAGGCAAAAATGTACTAATAGTGAAGGGAAAACTTCTGAATTATGTATTTCATGTGATAACTGGTATACTCCTCCCCCCAGGAACAACCCCCCCCC
>LQRL01024875.1:5817-16812 GCA_001703475.1 Hydroides elegans
TAATATATTAAATTTAAGAGAATGTATTTTACATTTTTATGTGCATGTAGACTGTTTTTTTTTTTACCCGAGACACTCATAAATGCAGCGTGAAACTTAAGGTTTCGGTCTCAGTGATTCATGTAGGCGACAGAAGGTGTTATTAGTTCACCATCTCATTACACGAAGCGCAGCGCATTGCACGCTTGCCTGTACTTTAAATTTCTCGCCCCATTTCAAAGTTATAATTGCAATAGAAAAGTGCTTTTGATACAAGTATTATTTTGTTACTTTGTTCCGGTATCCTTTTGAAACTTGTGGTGATGTTTTTGAGATGAAAAATAAAACCGTACTGGTTTAGAAAAAAACACAATCGAACTACACAAAAAGGGGATAGATCGTACCTCAGCCTACACCATTTCCTCACCTTTAAAATTGGTATACGTCAGTATAGTATAAATAGAGGTCATTACGTCACTTTAATGAGACACGAATATATCACCCCCCATCTCACAATCTTGTCTAAGGAAGAATAATTATTTCGAAACTCTGATATGTCAAAGATGACTATGCTTAATGAGTTCACGATGTTGATACACAAGTGATATATGAAAACCCCTTTTTTCTGATTTAGTTTGCCCTTTTTCAGGATATTAACGATCAGGTATCACATCATGATGCATCATCACAAATTTAATGTTTTAATTTATGACAACAATGCAATGTAAACACACTTTGTTCTTATCATGTTGATAGACTACTGAAGCGGCATGACCAGTGTTGAGACCAGCTCGAGTCCACTGCCTGACCCACATGACCTTAGCAAGGTCATCGTCAAAGGTCAACAAGTGCTCGGCTTCTTCGGGGCGCGCAAGCAAAGGACGTCTCTTTCGGTTCAGACTAAACTCGACGTCATCAAATATGCTGAAGAAAATCCCACTGTGACGCAGAATAAAATCGCCACGCATTTTGGAATAGATCGCACAACGGTTTCAAAAGTGCTTAAACGCAAAGCACAACTCAAAGTATCCGAACCGGAAGGAAAGCCAGCGTTCAGCGGCATTTCGCGTGAATCAAGCGAGCACAATGACCAGTCGAGTGACTCAACGGAGCTTAACGAAGTGGCTCAAAATCCGAATCGATCTCGTCGAAGCACATTGCGCTCGAATACGGCAGCGGTGCCGAAACACATGAAGCATGACTTTCATTTGTCAAGACTGGCGCCTAAAAACACGCAACACATGATCGATACCACACAGGATCTCTACGATAAATGCGAAAGCTGGTTTATGAAACAAAAGTTGACGACGGCCTCCAAAAAGCACGAAAAGGACATCATTACCTATTCGTGTTTGATCAGTCCTCTGCCGCTGAGTGTTGAAAATTGCGGAAGGATAATTTCTGCGAAGTTTGTGAAGGATGAGGCGTTTCAGTGGATCTACAGACAACTTGCGATTATGGATCCTGGGTCTCAAAGGTAGGCACGGCTAAACTTTGTTTATTAGCTTATATATTACTGTTATACATGTATTTGGTTTATGTCAGTATCGACTAATTCATCTGAAATATTAAATATGACGGTAATGTGAACAATCTCTGCATAAAAGGTTTGCTTAATTTCTTGTCGACACTGAAATACAGTCGTGATCGGTTTGTTTATACGAACATCTACCAGATCTTTAGGCTGTACGCTTTCAAAAATCAGAAGCATTATCAAACCTGATTGGGGTTAAATACCTACGAAAAACATGTATTTTCGGGATTTTCTCTTTGAATTGCTTTTTAAAGCAACTAGGCAAAGATAATGATGTGAAAAGAAAAAAAAAAACACTAAAACGCAAGCAATAAAATAAATATTTATTTTCATGACTTCAACAGCTTGACGGTCCTGGAGGGTCGCGGAGAAGAGCTGCTGACCAAGTACCTCCAAGAGGAGCTGTCTCCACTCAACAAGAAGCTGAGCAAAGTGCTACCGGGCTCCTGTCCCTCCTACTCGGCGCCCGACGTACGGCGCGTGTGGCTCCAGTATGTCAATCCGAAGCTGCACATGTTTGAGGAAGCGGAACAGCACGTGATCGAGAGCATCGAGACGCATGCGCAGCAGCATTTCGGTAGGCTTATCCCCCAAAAACAGCTTTTTGGAAACTAATAGGGAAATATGATATAAATGGGTAATTAAAACCAGCACGACATGGTTGGGGAACAATACATTTTAAAGTCAAAGTCATGGAATATGATACTTAACTGGTTTTGTTCGTAACCGGATCTATTAAGTTTCAATCATGCAAATGTTTTAAAAATAAACACTTGCAGTCAGCCATAGATTACTTCCTCAAAGCAATCCTAATCGGGCGATCGTTCACTTAGTTCAAATGATTTTAGATACTTAATTTATATTCATGTATATTTCTTTACTTTGTTAACAGGTGTGATGCCACCTACAAAGAAACCGAAACTTGCGATGAGCGGTGACCCGACCAGCAGTAACCAACTACTCCAGTTCATAGGAGGCAACCTAATCAACAGCGCCCCTATGCAACAACCTCTGCTCCTTGTACCAAGCACCCCAAACAACGTCACGTCACCACTATCTGCGTCATCACATATATCAATGACGTCACCACACGCGACATCGCCTCACCTCCTATTGCCGTTACATCCGCCAACTAGTATGCCATCCTCGGCGAGCACCTCTCCGGTTTCGGCCGAAGTGTCCCGATCACAATCTATGGAAAATGGCGGGGGTCAAGTACTGGATTTATCAACCAATGAAGGTCACAATGGCGACAACAGCAGCAAAGGGTTGGATCTCACACGTAGTAGCCCAGAGGAGAAAGGTAATGGAGTTCGAGGCTCTCGAAAGCGAAAGATGAACAGCAACCCCGTGCGTATTACTCAACAGGACATGGAGGACTCCGTCCAGGTCGAAAATGGAGAGGTCGAAGCCGGTCAAAAATCATCCGACGCTTTAGATATGACCAAACACCCGGAACTAATGCGATGTCTAGACGGTGCCGAATACAAATCGAAATCAGGCGACGGAGTAACCAATGGTTACCTTGATGACCGTAGCGATCACCCAGTCATCGAGATTGTTCCCGATAGGTATCGATCGGCACAACCCAAGCATTCTGGGATTTTACGACAGAAACTTACAACAAATTGCTCAAATGCTGATAACTGTGATAACAACAGTCTCCACAGTGATATTTCAAATAATAATAATAGGTCTCAAGCAATACATGGCATATTAAACAGTGTCTCGTCTCTCTCCGAACAGTTCGCCAAATTCCAGAGTTATGTCCAGAAAATGGACGAAGCCCTAAGGGAACAAAGGTCGGAAAAAGAGAAATACAAATGTGACTGTGAAGCCAATTCGCAATTTGAAAAACGAATCTCAAGTCTGGAGGAAAAAGTTGAAGCCATGCAAACAACGTTAGACAAACTGTGCAATTCTGTGATGGAAAAAGAACAACCAGCCAATTGAATGAACCATGTTTATTGATTTATACTATGTTGTTAAGGAGTTTTCTTTAATAAATCTCAAGTTATCTTTTCTATATAAGTTTATACTTTAAGATTGTTGCTCTTTTCATCTTTTAAAGATGAATGATTCTGCTGATGAGTTAAGTGATCTTCGAATCTCATTATACTGTTTACATGTACTTTAAGTGCTTACTGTTGACGTATATCTATATTTTATAATCTCAAACAGGTGATATCCGATGCTTTACAAACTGTGCCTTACATTTCAACTTATCGATCTTTAATGTATTATATCGATTATATTCTTGAATCAATGTTTTTGAGTTCAATAGATTCTTATTAATTCTCAACCAAATGATATTAACTCTGGCAGAAACACAAATACTAAACAAATATATGCGTGGTTACTATTCCGTGATTTCTTAATCATTGTATATATTGGGAGAGCTTAAAAAGGTTGTATAATGACGTGATACTCATGTTTTCTACTGTTGCTTGGATTGTGATATACGTGACGCTGGCTACGGCTGTACTGCTGCCTTTCTTATGCAAAACTTACACTTTATTCCATGTTTATTGTTGGTTTGTTTACATTTTTGATCTTAGATGTAAGAGAGTTATATATATTTTATTTCAAAGAGTTTATTTCATATATATGTTCTTTCAAGAGATCTGATCCTAGAACTAAACTTATCAAAAGAACAACTTGTTTTATTTCCGTCGCGTGTTATATTTTTGTTTACCAAATTACCCCGAGTAGATTCTATTTACAAATAGGATAAAGAATTATCCAGTGTGAGATATCGACCTACTAAATCCAAGCACCACTTTTGATCGATTCCTGTCAATCGGGTTTAAACACGATATTGCATAGCATTCAAAGGAGCTCTAGACATTAACAAGAATGGGGATTCATTAATCGTCACATTTTGTATCCAGCATAACATTATTCACATTATTCACATGAAGTAATGCAGATGGTCAAAACCGTAAATACTGCACAGTTTATTTCCCGTATTTTATCTGAATTAAATGTACATGAAGATTATCAAAAATTGGAATCTTCAAGAATACAGATGTCAGGATAGAGCAGGTTGACATTCATTCTATTAAAATAGAAAAAAAAACAAGTGCTGTTTGACAGTTTCATATTCACCAAACTTTATTTGAAGTTTATCACAGCCTATGAACACTTAATCAGCTCATTAAATGAACACTAGAATAACACAAATAACTTCATCTGAAGTCCTTTGACTGGAGTATGTTAACCTACGATGATACACAAAGTTTTCGAGCATTTATTTATTTCATGCAAAATACAAAATATTTCATTTACCTCAAACAAATCACCGATAAGTTCGGCAAAATTGTTCGACTTCATTTCCAGATTACCTAAGTGATAAAAATCACAAATTTTTCAAAAATATTAATATTCTATGAATTATTGCGTGATTTAAGTCAAACGGTAAAAGCAGCAGCAACAGCAACAGAGAAAACATCTTTAACATATATACAAATATATAGGGAAAAAAATATATGCAAAGTTTGTAGTATTTGCAATTAAAAATGTACCTGTATAATTAACAAACACAAAACAATCATTCCTATCAGTAAAGGCATTGTAACAACAAATGAAAAATATGATATGAACCACTTAGTTGTAGAATGGATCAATAAAATTCAATGTTAATCAACAAGTTGATAACACATCGAATAAAATAAATTAATAAGTGTGCACCTACATATAAAACGTTCTATAGTTTATCAAAAATAAGCTTTGCACTTGATTTGTTTCGATTTAGTTTTTGATATCAGTCATCTATTAGGTCAGATAATTGTTTAATATATAAGAATAATGTAACTGAACCAATATCTCATGAAAATTAAAACAAAACTAGAGGGATACAAAGTGGGTAAAATAAGTAAACAATGCGTTAATGTAACAGGTACAAGCAACAAAGCACAATAGTTAAGCATCACAGATAATTCCAGAGTTAATAAGCTGCCTATTCCGATCTTAATTACCGCTTTGTTACTAAAACTAGTCTAAAGATAGCCCGATAAGAATATAGGCCTACAACAAATATATCATTCGAAACCCCACGCCATTATATCCACGTTTAAACAATTTTGTTTTTAAAAATCTAGGATCGTCTTGTTTGTTTATTAACAAATTCAATTGGCTTGAGTTACTTCCCTTCATAAAAAAACCTTTTGACCCTATAAATGACCCTATAAAACACACCACAGAAACTTTCAAATCACACAAGTGACAAACGATATCAATACCTAAAATTGAATGTGGATTTCCTTACAACGGGCTTATCAAAATACACCACATAACCACTCTCCGGTCCATAATACCGTACTCTCACCCCCTCCCCACCAAGTGAGCTTCCGTAGGGCAGCTCAAAATACCGATCCTCCACATCCTGGTATTTCTCCTCCAACGCCTCCAACTGCAGAATATCGGGCCCCGTCTGTACGGGCGACACCCCCTCGGCACATCCTAGGGTCACATGCGCTTTCTTCGCCGGTTTCCCTTTCATCGGGGTGAACTGATAACTGGTGCTCATCTTGTTGCCAAGGAACGGCTTGAATGGCGCGGCGGTGGCTTGGATGTCGCTGGCTTTGGGGTCTTTGTCCTGGTCGTTGTCCCAGAGTGGAAGCTGTTGCTTGCTGATCTCAACCCGCGCGCCCACCGTGCGTTGTGTGATAATCAGGCCGATGATTCTATGATTTGAGAGATACAATGTAATTCCATAAACTTTATTTTTCCTCTTACTTATTTAATTTTGAATATTAAAGAATGTTTATAGATAAAATCAGTCAACGAGTAGATACATAATTCCAGTAAAGATCACTGCTTTAGTTCATGCAAACACAAACTACCAGAGTAAATAATCTTAATACTTCATTGTGCATTATTACTTTAACAAATCAAGTGCTCATAATGTTATGCTCATAATATTTTGATGTCTGATTTGAAAACGAATTAATTACTTGAGTGGGTAGATATTAAGCCAAGCGTCCTGCACCGCCTCGTTGTCCATGTACGCCTGTGAATTTGCAGATGGCTCTCCAGTGCCGATGAATCGCGCCGTACAGTGAACAACACCCTTGTGTGAATACAGGTTGGCAAATGCTTCACCTAAAGAGACATAGAGTATCGGCTATAAAATTAGAAAGGAACTGACAAGAATTCATTATGTCAACAATGCGCTTTGAGAAAATTAATTTAGAATAATTAAATATTGAGGAATTATGCAAGATCATTTTGTTTTATGTTGGAAAGATTATTCCTTCTGAGGTCTTACGGAAATAAAACAGATTTCAGTATACATTTGTTAGGCCAATGTAAATTAATAATTCTGAGAAGCCTAAGTGAAATCAACTGTATCGAAAATGTACCTGTTTTATCTGCCTGGCCAAGTGTTTTCAAGAAATTTGGAATTTCTGCCTTGCACATGTCAAAATAGCTGTTTGCAAGCGTCTTCAATTCTTGTGAAATAACGTCATTCATGAACCATGCATAGAATGAAGGATGGAGCGCATTCAGATCCTTAAGCTTGGCAGTGATAAGTTCTTCCGTAACATTGTGCTTGTTTCTCGTGGCTAGTATTGCTGGATCATGAGCCCATTCGGTCGCGGGCATTACGGGAATAAGCAAGTAGTTATACTCCCTCGCCATTTGAACGTATGGCTGCATCTCCCACTTTTTCACGTTTGTGTTGTCAATGACGATGGTGGGCGTATTTCTAACGCACGCACCTTTTGCATTTTCTTGATTATTTGAGTGATATGTGCCCAATAGTTCGCGATTGAACTCGTAGCTGCCATCCTCTTGTTTGAAGAACGCATCTGTAGAACAAACTTCGGTGTTTCTGTACATTTTTTCTATCGCCTTTACAATACTTGATTTCCCAGAGCCAGGCAAACCTCGCATGAGAAACATAACTTTGGATTTCTTAAAATATTCAAACACTTCAGACTCCTCAAGAAATGGATATTCTTCATGGTCAGTGAGATGGATGGTGGCAGGGTTTTGACAAGCGTTTCGCTGCATACGTGTCTGGTGCTTACGCTTTCGCGCACTACTCTTCCGCTTATTGCCCATTACTGATTCCACAAAGGTGAAACTACAACCAAAAACAATAATTTGTAAATTTTAAAAGTTGTAATTCTAACCTTTCTACAATATAAGCTAAACACACATGAGCTATTTTAAAATTTGATACGGTTGCAGACACACGGCCTAAAAATATCTCTACATGTGTGGCTGTGTTGTGTCTTGACTAACATGCAATATTATTTCGTTGATAGTGCAATTACAGGGGTGAAAATTATGTGACCTGGACACAATATGAGCACACAACTGTTGAATTTCCTCAAAATTCACATTACTCGTAACATGGAAGTATTTGTGAAACATGAACATAATCCCAATCCCTAATTTGGATAAAACTGTCAAAGGCACAACTACACATCAAAACCTATCATTTGAACATATAATAACGTTTCTATGACCTTCCGTCAAAAAGTTCTAGCCCGTGCAAGAAAGCAATGACCGACGGACAGACGAACGGACACCCCAACAATATGTACCCCAACTTTAGGGTTGGGGAAAAATATTAAAATAATTAAAATAAACACAGTGTGGACTCAAATCTGTGCGAGTATTCTATCCTATGTGGGTTTATGAGTCGTACACTAACCGAAACAGACAAGTTTCGTTTTGTTATCATAAGAAATCTTATATTATCGCCCATGGTTTTCTTTATTCGTACATTAACCATTCTATTTCCGTTTACATAGTGGTATTGTATGTAATCTAATTTGTATTGGTTATATCATATATACTTACAAACGTGCTTTGATTCTTCTAACAAAATATAACATTAAAGTTTACAAAAGCTCACAAAAGAAAAACAAATATCCCGAAATTCTTAATTATTTTAGGCTGCAGTGTTGCCAAATCTCGCGATGAAAAAAAACGCGAAAAATTCGCTGAAAACAAGCGAAAACTGCGAAAAACAAGCGAAAAAAAATATTCAAAATTAATTTTTAAAAAATATAACTTTTCATCGTCAAAATCTCAATTAAGTTCAAAAATTTATAAAGAAAATATAGCAAAAAAAATCCAAAAACAAGCGAAAAACAAGCAACCCGCGAAAGCCAAAAAATACCGCGAAAGCCCCTGAAAACAAGCGAGATTTCGCTTGTTTCCCGCGACATTGGCAACACTGTTGGGCTGAGCCGCTGAGCCTTAGTCGTTGGAGGCTGGCAAGGAAGGCTCAAATGTTGGTTGGTGATTAGGCATCCGGATTTGTTTTGGGTTCGGATGTACCTAATCGAATAACCAGTTTATCCCGTGCATGGTGAAAGTAGCAAGCTTCATTTGCGCCCGCCGATAAAGAAATAGTATGAGAAGTCATTGTACTACCAAAACTTCGGTGCGGTTATAAGCGTGGAACCCCTACACCAAGCGGGAGGTCAGTCGTATATATCAAGTACAGCGCAACCCAGCACCCTTCTTCAATCAGGATTAACCATGTCACAGTGTTTTTAGTCCGGTATCTACCATTGGATGAATGTCCCAAGGACAACGATGACGCCTGGCTTCCATATTTCTATTCAAAAAGTAATTCACGCCCATTTTAAAATCGATCCCCGTCGACATATGTCTAAACATCTAATCAAGCCCTGTACATGAACAGATGCATTCAAATACTCATTCTACCCAGACCTATATGCCTAAAGAGCATATTTCCTATATATTAATATCTCATTACAGATATAAAGCCATACATACATTTTATCCCTATTTTCATTCCTTAAACTTTAAAAAGTTGTTGTATGTTTCTTGCGGGGTTGGCTCTTACTTTATGAGCAGAATCTTGAAAAATAATGTATTGGAAAATAAACGTATGATTGTCAAGTTCTGTTAACTTGACATTAGCAAGTGAACATGTTGAGAACATTTTTGGATAATTATTCAAAATTATTTTTTCGTGGAATGAACACAAAAATGAATAGGAAACAATGCAAAGTAATTACCTTTGCATGATAATAGCAAAAACCTCGTGGATGATTCTGTCAGTTTTGTTCAAGATAATATAAAAGATAAAAGGAATAATTTTGAATATGACATTTCGGAAGATTCTCGATGTAAGTTCGTCACTAGAATATCCGAAAATAGAGACTTTCGCCAATTTGACCGAAGATAGTTTTAAAAAATCATAATGAGAACAAATTCAAAAACGTGTTAGCACGACCCACTACCCTCAACTCTACTTTAAATGTGTTATTGTGAGCTATGCCCTATTATTAACACCCTTATGAATGCCTTATTGAACCGTAAAACTTTGGCGGCTACTTTGAAGAAAGACACGCTCTCTTGAATCCGGTTTAAAGATTGATAAAACGGTCGAACAGCAAAAAGCATAGCATTTCAAGATACACAGCATTGCAGATACACGTCAATCTTCATAAAATATCGGCCATTCAACAGAGACAGCGAAGTTATTTTATAATGGTACCTGGTGAGTGTTTAACTTACGGATGTTTTGTTGATCCGCTTCCCGCACTCCTTCTTCATCAGTGGTTTTCCGCTTCAATTTCGTCGGTGTTTCGGCCCTTTATCAACCAGACACTTCAAGCGGCTTGCCTACAGGAGTAGCTAATTCCTGCATTCTGGAGTGCGGGGGCTCAATCATGACGGTATCCAGCTCACATCTTTTCGTTTCAGCCATATCCAATTTGATGCTCGTTCGCATGTTTGTTCGCATGTTTTGCTCAGTTTTTCCTGGTGTTTCCCTGTATCCCGAAGATCTTGCTCATGGTCCACACTGATCGTCCGATAAAGTCTCTGCAACCTATCTCTACGGGTGTACACCATGCTTTCCAGCCTTTGTTCTCACAGTCTGCTCTCAACTCGTCGTATTTTGTTTTCTTTCTTTCATAGGCAGCTTCAATTATCTCTTCCCATGGTATTATAAGTAACATAGACTGGTGGAACACAACAAAAAGTCAATTTATTAGTTCATTTTATTTTATTTTATTGGTCTACGCGTTTCGGCAAGGGTGGTTGCCTTCTTCAGGACAAAGTTTTATATGAAAATATTTCTTATGAGCTAGGTATTTAAGGCATATTATGCAAATTAGTTGGCAACATTACTATTCAAAGGAACAATCGTTATTGTGACGTCATAAACACATATGTTGGTTAATTGACAATGGAATAGTAATTTCATACAATGTATTATAAAAGTACATATAAGAGTTTTTTCGCATTAAGGACAGGGATGTCTCTATGGCGTTTTGCTGATTTCTAATATGGGTTTTCGATTTTTTTCGAAGGATCGAGTCATTATAACTAATATTTTCCCATGATATTGTCAGTTCTATCATGATGACCTGCTTGGTAGCCTTGGACCATATCACGATATCTGGCCTCAGCGTCGTGTGCACGATTTCCTCCGGAAACTGCAGCCGCTTCCTCAGGTCCACTCGCATCTGCCAATCACTCGC
>LQRL01024932.1:3428-15124 GCA_001703475.1 Hydroides elegans
CAAGTCATGCGCATCTCTTGCTAAAAGTTTTAGAGTGATAACACTTATAATTATAATTAACTTGGCCACTAAAGTTTCGCAACAAGATACCAAACTATGTAAAGTTGAAGCAGTTATAGAAGTTTTTCTTGTCTCCATAGTAACTTTTATTTTTAATCATAAATTATGCATAACTGACATCTTGATTAGCAGTGTAAAATGGAATGAATGCCAAGCTAAAGAGACTATCAATAACTTTGACGTTTTCTAAGTATTGAAGAATTCTATTTGAGAATATAAAAGATATTCTTTTAAAAATCACGAAAACTCATGAATGATTTCTCCGAATTAAATTGATGTTAAAAATCATCCTTTTTGATGATGTACATAAATTATATATTTTTTTGACTTCTTAGCGGCTTGAATCTTATTGTATGCAGATTTGTCAAAAAATAACATTGTATAAAATCTTAAGTTTTTATTGAATATAAAGTAATAAAGGTTATGCATTTATTAAGAAGGGGGTCCTTTCGGGCTGAATGCACAAACTATTTCTGTCTTTATAAACTACGATTATCTTTTTACTTTTCTGTTATCAATATTTTTCGCGGGTCTAAAACGTATGTGTCACTTAAGAGAGCAAAATATAATAGTTCAGCATTGCTGCGATACAGTTCATATATCTGGTTTTCAAGATGAGCAGTTAATACTGGCCTAGCCTTTTACCTTACGAACGAATTCCTCAACCTTTTCTCAACATTCAGTAGTGTAGAACAGAATATAAATAACAATGAATAGTTAATAATTACTAAAACGAAATAAGTTCGTTTGGGTATTAAATGATATAATATGTCTGTTTTAATGTATTATTTTCATAATATTGTGTTATGGTTTGAGTTGACTTACAGTATTGAAAAATATCACATATATTTATAGCTTCCTTTTTCAAAATATAGTTTATATTCTGGAGTATAATTAAGACATACCACAAATCTAACAACTTCAGATCAATGTAAACAATGTTTTATATCTAAAACGGTTGGTTGAACTCTAAATTATTGGATATTTTATAGTGTAGAAGTAGTTTTTTTTTGTTTTGTCAATTTGAAAGTTTACAAGATAAATTACCTGATAAACGTTATATTTAGTAAGATATATATACTTTTTTACTACTTTATTATATGCATATATACATGCATATATTATGGTGTAATCCTTCCATTTTGAAGAAAACAGCAACGATACATCGTTTATTGGTTAATTTTATTGATTAGATTGCATATTGATAATCAAATTTGGGATTGAAACATGATATTTAAATTTTCTCCTAATTTCCCTCATGATATTTTCCAGTATATGTTGAATTATACAAACACGCAGTATATAAGTTAACCTATTTACGAAATCTTATTTAGAAAAAATTATTCAATATAAAAATAATTATATAACTTCTTCAAATCAGCTTCAAGTCAGCTTTAAGTTCAATCAATATGTGAAAAAACGAGCCTTTAATAAGTTTCTTTTGAATCGATAATTCTTTGCTTGATCCAGTACCGTGACAGCTAGAAAAAACACCAAGAGTTGACATTCATAAAAAGAACAACAATATGCAACTTAAATACCATTTATTATTATTCGCTTAGTTGTTTTGAACTTTACATATAAACAGTGATCAAATAAAGTAAAATAGATAAACAGAAATAAATAAATACCAATGTTGAAAATACCAATTCGCATGGTAAACTGTTTTACAGATTTGAGACAGAACATAAAGCTGTTCTTCGTTTGCAACTAAGTTTAAAGCACCAACAATTTTTTTCTCAAGAAATCAGATTTTAATGCATGGAAATTGTACAGCTGTTTATATAAGACATATTATACAAACCATTAAAACCTAAGCATGAACATGGGCTGTCTAATACTTTTCATAGAATGCATCATATTGTCGAAAGAAAAATGGCAAAGATTCATGTTGATAGGAACAACCATTTAAAAAAAAAACATTTTTCTTTTTGCATCATGAAAATATTTAAGCATATGAAAATTCATTAAATTAGCTAAGTGATATTTTTTATGATTGCACGGAACATATTCGAAGAAGATATCTTGGGATGTAGGAGATACCTGGCCGACTCTACTTAAAAAAAACACTATAACCACATCGAATAATATAAGCACATAATATGTTATAAGTGAATCAGGCCTTTATGTATTGGTGTCCATGTTTAAATAAAAGGTTCGCGTTTGAAGAATAGTTAAGGTAATCATCTGATCTATGCATTTCGTTCACAAGTTCACGTACTGACTGAAGCGAAATCCTCCTGTCCTCACACACCACCTCAATCACATGAATGAACCAACGCGTGATAACTAATAGATCATGAAGTTTTACGCAACATGGTTTAAACTGGTTCGGGGCTAGTTCTTGTGGACATTTGCAGAAAATCAATGAACCAGATTCACTATGCAACTCAAACAAATTGCGAATATTTCCTGTTTCAAGCCTTGTTTCGAAGTGCTTGTAAACAAAATACGTCCACTGTAGAGGCAGAAGGAGGAGAACCATGTGCGGATAGGTTTGTTTGATAAATATTGAACAAAAGAATAAGCTTGTTTTTAAAAAGTATGTTTTAAGGCTTTCCTCCAAATTTTCTGTGTGTATTAATCTACGACATACATTTTGCGGTAGGAGATATCTAATTCGTAATGATTTGGCGTATATAAACCCTTGCTTTGCGCATGGCGGAAGTTGAGAAATAAGCCTATGTTCAGTATCGTTGAAGGCAATTTGGTTTGTTATATCAGTACTATTGAAACCTTTCCAGAACAAATAATAGTTACTTTTGTCTACGTAATTGTTTTGCGGTTCACGAAACACATCGATGTAGCAATTGTATGACTCCAATGGCAAAGTTGGAATCAAATCGATATAAATAGGCATATCTTTGTATAATTTTCCTCTCCATTTTAAATGCAATCGCGAAATGGGCTTAACTTCAAGGAATGTTTTTTCAATATTAAGTTGCGTGTGGCGGTTTTTGTTAAAAACATTTTGAGTTGCGTTTCGTATCAATGATTCTATATGGGCCTTGATCTTAAACAATCGTAATTTATCATCAGTTACAAAAGAATGCAAGTTGGGGTCTACGTTGGACTTTGTTTGTACTATATTATTTTTTATTAAAAAGACACGATAATATATATCAACTTGCTTTGTAATTTGAAGCAAAACCAACTGATAATCGAATTCATTGGGCAGGTATGGTCGCGTCTTTTCTTTACCACTCCCCACTAAAATAGGTCTGAACTCGAAAAGTGGATCCAAAGAGCAAACCTCGCTGGCCAAATTCAACATAAACTTATGCACCGCACTATGGATAACTAGCCGCTCGGGCTCTTTCATATTCCGTTCAATGGCTTCTTCATCAATTTCGCGAAACCTCTTTACTATATCAGGAGCACTAAGATCGACAGGATGCTTCTCAAGGTCGATTGTTGCTGATAAACGCGATACAGACCTATACCAAGAGCGGAATTCCTCTATTTGTCTATGATCCACTGTTACATTCAGCCTATGTAATTCATTTAGCAAAACCTCGGCGGTATCAGGGTGTCGCATCGATAAATGCAAAATACTTATGTTCTTAGAATGAATAACGGAAGTAACACTTTTTATATCATTGCTGTTAATTGGGTGACGCCCATAAAGGACCATTTCCATTACTGAAGTAAAACCATGTGTTGCAGCAAAGTATAAAATTGCGTCATCACTCAAAGTATCATCTCCTCCCATACACGTACAAAGAAAATGTAATTGAATTCTAAACATAAACTGTTCAGATTCAGAGTTTTCATATTTATGACCATGAACAACAACGGCATAGAGAAGATTCAATGCACTGTAATGCTGACTTAATTCAAGCCACAACGAGAAACAAATGTTTATTATAAATTTGTCTACGCTAATATCAATAGCTTTCTTGAGCAGTTTAGTTGAAACCTGGAACGTCGATAGACCTATTTCTCGGAAACAACCAATTAAAAGCGAAAATGAAAGCCTGCATGGGAAGTCTAACAAATGGTCGAGACAGTTGAATAAATTATCAATATTTAGAGATACATCAAGATATTTCAGCAATAAATTAACACACCTATATTGTTTATTTCTAACGGAATGAGTCAAAAGTCTACCAATATCGCATTGTTCATGCATTACAAATTTCAATCCAGTGTCCCTACTTTTACCCAGGAAATTATCAAGAAAATAATTTATTATTTCCACATGACCATACCGAGCCGCATAGTCAATGCAGCAAAGCCCTTCATTATTACACGTTAAAGCGTCACAGCAATCATGCTTCATTAGAAGCTTAATCACTGATAAATGACCATATCTGCATGCATAATGAGATGCCGTATCACCATGGTGATCACAATGCTGTGTATTCAATCCCTTTTCATCCTTGACATGCAATAGCAGTTCCAATGCTTCTATTTTATTAAGAAAACAGGCACGATGTAAAAGAGTGCTGCCGTCGTCGTTTTCCTCATTGACATCAACATCCGGATGACGCAGCAGCAACTGGGTCACGGCCACCGATTTCTCAACCGCAATCGAGAGAGGTGAAAAGGGTTCACGCGGTTGTCTATTCACGATGATGCCTGGCTGAGAGAGGAGCAGTGATGCGAAACGGGGTCTGTCAAAGGCAGCCACAAGGGTGAGTAGGGAGTATGGACCGTGTATGTAGTTGATATCGGCGTCCTCGTGCTCGAGTAGCAGGCGCTCGAACTCGGGATAGTTATCGTTCTGTAAGGCAGCCAATAACCTTTCTCCAACGTCGGTCGTTGTCGCATCTGTTGCTGCTGCCATGGTAGTGTTGGATCTTGATGAGAGACAAAAAGAAAAATATTATATATTATGAAGGCCGTGACCACTTACCCAAGAAAGATAGGGTAGGAATAGTACTATAACCCCAGCCGTTTCAATAAATACAATTGAACAAAGAAAAGTATATAAATGTTATCGTATATATTAAATGGAATAGCAATTATATTAAATTTTTCTTATTTGTTTATTATTTACTGAATGTATGTTGATGATTAACGCTGTGGAATAGAGAAAAAAATATGTTCGTCAAAATCTAATAACTAATCCGCTTATTTGCGATTCCGACAGCAGCATATGTTTTATTGGCACCGTTGGTCAAACCTATCAAATCAAATCAAATCAAATCAAATAAATAATTTGAGGACATGAAGGGTATTATTTTGGTAGAGCGTTGTTGTCTTCTGAAGTAGTAAAAATGACTAAAAGATTAAAAGCGTGTGTCAGCAGCCGTGAACCGAAACCCGGTCAAAAAGTCCCCGGACATAAAGTCCTGTTTTTTTTGCAATATTTGACAGAAAGTCCCCGGGTAAGTTATATGCGTTGATTTTCATTCTTATTTAATGCGTAATTGAAATTATTTACTCTCAAATGCTAAGTTATCGTTATCTTGAATTATATTGAGATACCAACATTTTAATAACAAGCTGATTAGCCTTTAAACAATATCAGTAAACTGCCCTTAATTTTTATCTGTCGTTGATATTGAGATCTTTTCTACACATGCCTCTGTAGAACCGTTTAATAAAAACAACCGTCCTTGCATCTTATCACTGAACTGCATGTGAATTACATATGAATCATCCATTGACTACTAACT
The DNA here is from genome assembly GCA_001703475.1 of Hydroides elegans. NCBI lineage: Eukaryota > Metazoa > Annelida > Polychaeta > Sabellida > Serpulidae > Hydroides > Hydroides elegans. The sequence goes on from LQRL01024932.1 coordinate 9,113, forward strand.
TGCTTAGACACTCAAAACAAAACAGCTATTTCGCAACGCTATGTGTGTTTCGTCTATGCAACTAATTTGTGCATGCCAAGCAGCTAATCGGGGGATTTAGTTCGTTGTTTTTATATGAGGCAATCAACTCACTCTTTTTTTTCGCTTATATTAAATATACAATGCTATGCTTAACACTTAAACAATGGATAAATATTTGGATAAACTTTAAAAAGGTATGTTTTACCAGCATATATACACAAACAGGTTATATTATTTCTGTATAAGATTAAAAAAATACATTGTGTGAAAATGTAAACAAAACGTTGGTTGACAATTTCGCTTCAATAGCAAAAATATAATGTTGCATTTACTTTTAATTTAATTTGATAATTGTTTTCAATAGTTAATTCAATTAAAATTTTACGCTTTAAACGCTCTAATAAAATGGCGCTTTTATGTATTAATTCGTCGTGGCCATGTTAAACATTCTTCACAAAATATCACTCATCATCAATTGAAAACAAAAATATTATAACGCCATTTCGACGTTTGTTTCAGAATGACGAGTGAATGAATAAGAATTGATTGGTTTCCATTACTGGTGGATACAACTAGGCTATATTTCCCAAACTATTCCAACGACGCAGTTCCGACATTCATCAATCTGGCGTTAGAGAATGAGATCGTTAGAGTTAGAGTTAGAGAGAGAGAGAGAGAGAGAGAGAATGAGAGAGAGAGCAAGGGATCGACAGCGAGAGAATCAGAGAGAAAGAAAAAAGGGGAGAAAGAGAGATCAAGAGAGGGGTAAGGGGTAGAAGGAGAGCAACTTAATTCGAATTGAAATGTTGATTTAAAGTTTATCTAAATGAGATTAATGTAAAATAATATTCCTATTTGGGTGTGTATTCATTTTAATAATATATTAAACTGTTATAATTTGTTCTTATTTAAAAAATTCCGTAATAAAACTGCGAGGTTTATTATCAGTGGTAAAGTATTTGGCATTTACGTGATTAAAATGTTGATTTATATGAGTACCGCATTTTATTTTTTATTTAACATCTTAAATTGACTATTGAAAGAGAATAAACTTTTGATGACATATATGAGTGCAGCTATATCTATCATGTTTACCATTTCACATTAAGAATATCCTATATGAGTGCATACCATAGCGAAAATAAAAAAGGGGATAGAACGCTATTTATTTCTAAAAAAACTGTTTTTGGCCATTTTTACATATCTCTTTTGCTCAAATATTGAAATATTTGCGAAAAGGTCCACGAAATACCAGAATAGTGATTCTGGTATTAAAAATTACTATATTGCCAAAATCATGACTTTATATCCGGGGACTTTTTGACGGGATACCCCGTGAACCATGTATATAGAAAATCTATAGCTCTTAACACAACAAATTATCACATATAAGGCATTTTAACTTATAAACAAAAATTCAATGCCATTGTAAAGAACTTTGTGAATTATTCACCTTTAGAATTGTCGATTTTGCAAACATCCGACAAATTATCAGTTAGCACCGTTGATAGTATTCATGTGTATCCTTTATGGCCACATACTTGTTTATTCTTCCCCATATAAATTCATGTTTTTTATATGATGCTTTGCGCATGATTCGAACGTGTTTTTATCACGTCAGATGAGCTGAAGTTCTGACAATGAGCGCGAATCGTCCTTTATATCTTCTTTTAAGCTATTTTTGTGCAAAGAAAAATCACATGATGCACTTAATTTTGTGAAAAATATCAAATCCAACGTTTGTATATGCGCATTAACATGTATTCAAACACCATAAATAAACCTGTTAACTAAGATGTCAAGAGTTATATTAAACTTTCAGCTGTTTTTATGTCCTATGGCAGTCAAGTGTCTGACCATGGCCGTTTTTTTTCTTTACATAAGATACAAATACAGGTCCCTGGATCTAGGGCATGAAAATAATTATTTTTTATCATTTCAGATCATGTACGTGTTACCACCATATACAAATCAAAAGTGTTATAGATTTAGATCCCACTCAACACTAAAATACGTATCAACATATAATCTTTTTGTTTTTATTTGTATCGAGATGACAGCTTATATAATCATAGATAAGAGACATCTTAAAGATGAATGATATAATCAGGGACATTGAATATTATTTATATCACAAGCATGATAAAATAATTACCCATATCAACAAGGTTCAAGGTTACAACAATAACCTAAAGAACAATTAAACATAATGTTATCAGCGGTCAGAAAAAACAATAATGGCCTATTTTTTTCATAATTTAAGGACAAATTGGCATCATCGTTTGTTCTTTTTCTTTTTTTTTGAGCCTTAGTGTCCTGTTTGTACAAGGGCTCGGCTCCGGGCTCGAGCCTCAGTGAGTGCTTTGTCGCTTTCAGATGGGTGAACACCGTGTTGCGTGTACCAAATTCCTGACCGCACGTGTTACATAGCATGGGGCCCTTCAAAGAAATGGACAAATATAGTTTAATCAAAACCAATTGCAATGACATTGAATTATAAGGAATTGATGTATTATCATAGTGTGGGACTATGCAAGAAGTTGGACTATATATAATTCTGATAAAAGCGCAAATGCTCAGTGAGCTTACAAATTCATTCATATATCATTAAATTGATGTAAATTCGAGTCATTGCCATTTAAAATGCTATCAAGCTAACTAAATATGAATTACATTTTGGATGCAACAATATAAGCATTTTTTTTCAAAAATCGCCATATAGCCTAATAGGTAGACTCTAGTAAAACTCTTTTCAAAATAAAAAAAATAATGATAATGATACCTGGCGATCAACCGGTTGCGTTGATGATTCAGTATCCGTCCGATCTTGGGATTTGCATGTGTCCTGTTCCAAAGATATGTTTAAACAAATAGTAGATGCTTAAACCTCATATTTAAGTTATATATGCATTTATTACATGGTTGAAGCATATGCAGGACAATATGACCCGGACAATATCACTTTCGATATTGCCTGGCAATGGCGGTCATTAACATATCTGAATTTAGCAATAATCAACAATCATGTTATCAAATGATTTAAATCCTTAGCGTCCATAACAACATGGTTATTGACCCTCGGGATAGGAAAAAGTAATGGGCGCGCTTCGGGCTTGGGCATTACAATTTCTTTCCCTCGAGTCAATTACCATGCTGATATGGACCTTTCGGGGATTATTCCTATTGTAATATACATGTACACTCACGCCTTGTGTGTTTTGAACGCCCGGTTGCATGCCACACAATAGAGGTCGTCGTAGTATTTCTCTTCCTGTTCTTCCACTTCCGGTTCACCATTCTCGTCTGCTTCCGGGATGGCATCATCGTCCGACCCTTGCAACCAGATGCAAAAACAAATATTGAAAAAAAAAACATAGCAACCGGATACAAAAATATAAACAAATGTTTTAAAAAAATGTGCTTTAAGAAAAGTGTGGTTTGATTTAATATTTTAAGTCATGATGCTCAACCTGTCTGACTCTAGAAACCAGATCCAAAAACACTGAAATGGCATAGCAACCGAGATACAATAATATAAGAAACATAGCGGCTGGTTAAAACAATATTGAAATAGCTTACATGTAACGACTGGATATAAAAATTTACAAACATCGTAGCAATCCGATAAAAAATATAGATAAATGTCATTCTCAGTTAAACGTGGATCGGTTGAAAGAATACATGTATGTCATGATTATTAAAGCATCTGATCCTAGCAACCAGATACAACAATATAAACATAGGCATCAGAGATGCAAAGCCCCCAGCCTAGGCAAAACATTCTTTGACACGAATATTTGTCAATAAAAATACGTGATTTTCTCACAACGTCTTTCCACAACGTCTATCTCACAACGTTGCTCTCACAACGTCTTTCTCACAACGTCTTTCCCACAACGTGTTTCTCACACCAATGCCCTTACATATTCGTCCACACAACTTAGTCCTCACAGCGTCACAATATACGCGTAATCTTTCTGTGCAGTACAAAAATCTCAAAATATCTCATATTTATCTAAGTTCACAACAATGAAATTTAAACTTATTCGTCACTTCGCAAAAAAATAAAATTAAAATTTCACTACCTATTCGACACATACTCTATCTCAAAAACTAAAAAAGATAGAACATTGCAACTTCAGCATATAATAGTAATTGTTAAGGAATGTTCAAAAATGGTGTTAACTCAAAATCGAAAAAAATGCCTATTCGTCACTACGCCAAAAAATGGACGAAATGTCCCAATGTATCTCAAATTCTTCTAAGGTCGACATTTTGTAATCGATCAAACTGAAATCTCGACGCTGCACATCAAAAATTTATATTCATTCATTGTGTAAAGTTTCAAAACCCTAAGACCGAGATTTTATACCAAAGTGCCGCTGACAAAGTGTTGTATAAATATCTCAAAATATCTCAAATTTGTCTAAGTTCAAACCCCCGTAATTTTGACAATTTTTTAGTCGATCAAACTGAAACTTCAACGTTGCACATCTGCAATATATATTCTTTCACTGTGTGAAGTTTCAGATCCCTAGGACAAAGGCTTCATATCAAAATGCCACGGACAAACTATTGCATCTCAAATGTCAACAGACGGACGGACGGATGGACGGACGGACGGAATGGGGGATAGCAATAGCCCTCAGCCAAATTGGTTGGCTGGGGGCTAAAAATAGCAAACACAACAATATTGAAATAACAAAGCAACCGGATTCAAAAATATGGTATAGCATAGCAACCAGATAAAACAATATTAACAAATAAATATTGAAAACGAAAAAAAGTAAGATCAGGACATCAATTTGAAAGGCTGTAATTACATGAATAAGAAATCACGTAGCCCATAGCAAGATGCATATGATAAAACGTCAAGCATTCAAATTAAACCACAAAAAGTAAGAGTTGGATGCAGATCTAATGTTTTTTTTCTACTACAAAACATGACCCCGTTTAAAATAAACTTCACGTATCACATAACCTTCAGGGTCTTCATTGTTTTTACTAAGGATTCTTGCGAAGATAATCGCCACAGATAACCCATATGTACCGTGTCCCAAATACACATGTATTATGTAAGCAATCAAAAACACTACTTGGGTTGGTTTGATTCGCTTTGCTTAGACAATGTTGATGAGTTGACCTACTTTATCGAGTTTTTTTTCGAACCAATCTCATTTTATATAATTGAAGGCCCGAGCAAAATAACAATTCGAACCGTCCTTATGCCCTAAAATTTACCCATTCTTTATCAACTTTCGATTCAGTCACAGCTACTCTATTTATCTACCAACAGCCCCCCCTCTCACCGGCATTACGATATATTCTCCTCGACCATACCCCCTGCCCCGGGCCAACCTGAGCCTCTATGCGTGTCGACCCCCCCCCCCTTTAATATTGCTATCACTACAGCCCAACACATCAACACTAGTACCCCCCTCTAGCCTACCTGAGCTTAGATGCGTATCCCCAAACTGTTGCGCGAGACTGGCTTTAAAAGCTTCAAGCTCCCACTCCCCATCCCTCCACCATATTTCCACTACATCAGTCTCACACCACCCTCTTACTCTCCCCCTACCTGAACCTTAATGCGAGTCACCAAACTGCTGTGCGGGATCAAATTCGAGAGCTTCAAGCCCCTGCCCCAATCCAAGATGCGCCTTCCAAACTGTTGCGTGAGACTTGCTTTTAGTGCTTCAAACCCCTGCCCCTATCCCCCCTATTACTACCTAGGTCGATGTTGTAAACATCGACCTGTCAGGATCCGCCACTGGTCCTTCATCATCATCAAGGATGCCATCTCGCGTTCTTTGAGCCCGATGTCGTCCCGCAGCTGCTGCACAAACGTACGCGCCGGTCTTCCTCGCCCTCGCTTGCCGTGATTAGGGGTTCACAACACTAGATTGGATGCAGCTTCTTCTGGGTGCCTATAGCAATGACCAGCTAGCTTGAGTCTCTTTTGTTTGACTGTATCTGTGGCTTTTGGTACTT
>LQRL01024939.1:0-13024 GCA_001703475.1 Hydroides elegans
GGTTTTTGTTCACTTGTAAACTTTATCTTCGCGTTCAACATTTTACTAGTTGATATTTGTTGAATAATATTATATTAATATTTAGAGGATATATACGCACATGTTTTACAATATAACTATATATTTAATAACTATTTTAATAATGTAAAATTAGAATGTACATTGAAATCAAACACAAAGCAGGACAAAATATTGTTCCATAATTCCGTATTGTCCTCTATTTGTTACTTTTAATTTTGGCGATCGATTGCTTTTCTTTATACAGCGATTTTGCTGGGAAATCCTGCTTGCTTGCATTTTCACAGAATGGAACAAATATGACAATGTCTAATTTCATTAGTATTAAGAAATAAGGTCCATGAAATGACAGATTTGCTCGAAATAAACTTTGTTTTGAACAAAAAGGTTTTGAAACATCGGAATGAACACATTTTTGCGGTCACTGAAATATTGTAGAGTGTCTATTCTTATTGGAGATATTTTGCTGGCAGCAATTATCGGGTATTTCTGGCCGGCAAACCAATAAATTTTTACTTCGGGGAATAATATTTCAACATTTCAAGCTGCGAGTTATTCCGTTTCATGCAAAAATAAGCAATATTAAACAAAGTTCTAAAACTCGTTCGTTGGGTACTGCTGTTTATATCCATTAACTGATATAACTCAATCGTATAGTTAAATTTCTAATGTAACAATTGCAAAATATGTCATCTGAATAAATAAAATGAGAAAACGTTCGACAATGATTAAGCTCAAAACAGAACTAATTTTGTCCGAAAATGAGATAAATATATGTACATGCAGATAATTTGAACAGAGCATATCTAGATAACAATCACATTCGTTCTTTGTCCCCTTACATGAATAATAATTTTTGTTATCAAATTGTAAAAAGTACAATAGTATACCTTTGGAAGCCATATGTTCAACGCGTATGTTCCGATTTTTTTAAAAGAATTATATCCTATTATTTTTGATATTGTATATAACAGTGTATATTTGCAATTTTCACGGTGTCCATATAAATTAGCCTGTTCATACACATGAAATGCATTCCGTTTATTGTAATACGGATCAGGATCAGCAGATAGTTATAGACACAGTTTAAGGTGTAATCTATGTTATAGAGGCAAAAAAAGAATGGCATTTGTATAAGCGACCCTGAAAGCGCATATTGCAATGACAAATTAACGATTAGGTAAATACTCATGGACCGTTCTTGGTAGTGTCGAGGGGCTTTGTAGTTTAGGTCATAAAATAACATATAAAATAATTTTATGTAATACAATTGTACATGTAGAATATCATTTGAATTATTCGTTATACGATTTTATGAAGCTTCGGGTAACCTCACTCAATTATGTGAATTATACAAGCATACCCATCTATAAAATGATATGATCTTGGCACAATTTGGTAGCATTTTTTTCAATTTCTTTTTTTTATCAATCATTTAACGGTTTTCAATTTTATTCGACGAATTATTTCGAAACATTGCATCATTTAAAAAAAACCCTCTGAATTGTCAAAATACAGGCGTCAGATTTAAATCTTCAAAACGTTTCAATGTTCGCGAATCTCGACCAAAAATGTCAGTTTCAATTCTTAAAATTATTGATGGTCTCGTGTAAAGGAATTAACTGGATTACAGTTTTTTTCGACAATAATAGATTGTATATAGTTTATCGATTTATCATCGAGTTTTTTTCGCGAACTTAATTCTTCTTTTTTCACCTTTTGGCTGTGTCGAATGACATTGCCCAAGCGAGATTTGAACCATTTAAAGGGTTTGAGAAGCGTGTTGAGCTTTTTCTCAAATTATTCAAGCTTATGAAAAACACAAACAAGAACTTGCGGCGTTTATTAAGGGTTACAGTGTCACCAGACCCGTAAGCTCAATGCACAAAATCTTAAGAATGAGTAGGTATGTTTGAAAGGAATCCTTTATTTGAAAGCTTACCATATCGGGGTTTTTGTATCGGCTCCATTTAGTTCTGTGAATATCAATATTAAAGGGCGTTCCATTTGTTTATAATCTTAAAAAACGGTGTTATTCGATTAGGATGCATCGGTAATCCTTAGGTTCAAGCTTAAATAGTTTATAATAGAAAATAATGAAATAAGGTTGATCTAAAAACGGTTCTAATAATATATACAATCATATTGTAGGGCATTATGAACCAAATATTTGAAATTACTGAATATTTTCTGAAAGCCATTTATTAATCAATATTTCTTGGCCAATAGCTTAGATACTCATTGATTCAGGTTATCAAATGATCTGTTGCCTAAGGTAAAAATTATACTGAATCAATTTAAATATTAGATAACCGTATTTGTTCAATGATGTCAGTATCTGGAGTTATTGTTATTTTAATGAAGGATAACAGGGATTTGCGTCTACAGCTGAATATTAACTTAATCATAGAGAAATTGCGCTTAAAACATAAATAGTCAAATTATACAAAGGAAAAAGCGTTGATGAATAACGAATTAAAAGATATGACCAAGAATGTTGAAAACACATAATATGCATAAGTCTATATCATGCACAAAAAAATAAAAGACAACGACCCATTCTCCAAACTGTACCTTTATACTCTAACAATCAAATTGATGACGAAATCAACATTAGAATAGTTAACGCTCGACTTCTGAGTAGTTTCTTAAATTTTAGAGGTGTGGACACTAAAGAAGCTACTTGAAATTAATATTGATGTTTTCAACAGGCCTGATAAACGCTGGGACCGGAATATTACATAGATAACGATCAAATCGAATTACATACTCAAATGGAACCTTATATATTAACTTTGGTATGGTATGGACCGCTTTTTAAAGGCGGGTAGTCCAAACCACCAGCTAACTAAATATTTTAAGGCTCCAGAATAAAATAATGGTGTATCTGTTATTCACTAAAATAATACTCAGTCATTATGCTACTGTAGGTTTGAAATTAAAGCGCGTGGTTTATTTACGATTGCTAAAAAATGAGATTCCTTTTCAAAATTATAATCACTGCACTTAATTAACATAACTGAGTTGCAACTACACTCTAAATTGCAAGAATCGACTCCGTTTTTAAGTATGCCCCATGTTGGAAACGGTAGCAGATTTCGGGGTTGAAAACGGCTAAGTCCGCCATATAAAATGACTGGTGGACTTTGCCGTTTTCAGCCCCGAAATCTCCTCCCATTCCCAACATAGGGGATATTTAGAGATGGGTAGAATTTTAAATTTAAGACTGTAATTGCAACTCGGTAACCTTCATTGAGTTCAGTGATTATTATTATGAAAGGGAATTTCATTTTTAAGTAATCGTAAATAATCAGTGCGCTTAAATTTCAAACCTACAATAGCTTCTGTCACCTTATAGACTTTTTATTTGGTTATATATGATATGCACGTCAACCGTTTATACAAAAATTCATGTTTTTATCTCCATTATCTATTATGTATGATTCTGCCTTCAATCACTACTTTATTACCATTATATATTTATATTTACATTTCGCTGACATAGTACGTAATTTATGTGTTCAGATGTTCATATTTCAAGGATTCTTTTCCTTCAAGAACCTTTCATTCCATTTATAAAAGTGCAACTTCCTCCCATAACAGTCTAGGATACAAAATGAATGTTCATCAAGGGGTACCGCATACATTGGTTCAAACCCAAAATGATCAAGTTTCGTGATGCTCCACTTGCCCTTGGCATCCAACACCTGAAGTCGTTCGTTGAAGCAATCACACACTAGAAGTGATCCCGTGTTATCATATCCACATAGCGTGCCTCCATAAAGCTTACCCGCATCCGCATCTGCTCCTTCCCCTTCGTCGCCGTACTTGCCAAGGAGCAAGCCGTCCAAGTCATATTTTAACATTTTCTCCGGGATTGAGAACTGATACACATAAATGAAATCTTCTACTACCTTTAATGTACTGTAAGAACCATTAATCGTGTGCGAATTAAATCCATTTAATGCGGTGGATTTTGTTGTTTTCCACGTTTCTCCTGACTTATGGAAAACATTAACCCTTTGCTTGTCATATTCTAATGCATAAATTGTAGGCCCGACGACGCAGACATCCGTAAACTCCCCATCGTGTATTTTCGCATTAATGCTTCCATCGAGTAATATTTCAAAGAGGCCTGTATCACTTGCGATGATGGCAACAGGTGTGACGCCTTGATACTCAGCGACTGCTCTCGGTGTTTCGATTTCAACAGACAAATCGAGTGTGGATATATGTGACCCATCAATTGCATGAATTGACATGATTGCGTTGTCAACGTGTGTTCCTGGTATCCATAGCTGACCATTGACGACACCAAATAAATAATCACAACCAAAGTCAATAACTGCAGAGGATACCTTTCTTGGATTGTTGTCGCATAGCTTTTGTAGTGAGAACGGCCACATCCCAGCTGTTGGGTTCTTCTCTTTAATGCTTCCAATGCTATTTCCATTAATTAGTTTGCGCGGCCGCAACATCAAATTGGAAACATTGTCATCCAGTTTGGTAGCATCATTCAAATCCTGCCGACATTTTTCAATGTTATCAGTCATAGAGACCAGTTTGGATCGAACTCATGACTGTAGCTCTTGAAGTAGCGATGTACCTTGAGCCGAACCAGTAACTGTTTCAGCCCATTTTTCAACGTGATTTGATTCTTTTATATGTAACTCTAGGCGCGATATAGAGTTCTTTTCCTGATCTTCGATATCTTTACGCATGTGTTTCAACTCATCCAGTAATGCCGCCTGGTCATTGTTCAATTTTGTCATCAGCTGCAAATGGATTTTCTTTACTTCTGTTTCTAGTAATTCTATTTTCATATACATTGCCTTCGCTTCCTTTGTGACATTCATCTTGTTTGTTCGAACCTCGTCCATATTTTGCTTGATGTCGGCTTGCATTTTCTTGACTTCTGGAAGCAGTCTTTTCAGTGCATCACTTGTAGACTCACATTTGTGAACGTCATGGTCTGTGGCTTTACAAACAGCGCAAATAGGTTTTTCACAAGGAATGCAGTTCAGTTTAATGAGCTCATCATTATGTTTGGTGCAAAAGATGTGTTTGTCTATAACTACTCCTCTTTTGATAGAATCTAATGAAACGGTATGATGAGTTTTCATGAGTTCAAATTTGTCGTGAAATCCTTTACAAGGGCCACACAAATCAGCTTTACATTCAAGACATCGATGGGTTGGTATTTCTTTCTCGCATTGTTTGCAAACAGTAGAGGCATTTCTGGTTGTCAACATTTGATGGAAATCGATCAGTTCTGCGATAAGGAAATTATTCCGGACGTTTTCTTTCATAAAGTGCTCATCACATAACGGACACTTGAAGAGTTCTTTTACTGTATTTTGTACGGGTTTCAGTCCTGTAATGCAGGATTTGCACAAACTGTGAAGACACGGAAGGGTGTGTGGTTTGTCGAAAATCTCCAGGCAAACACAACAGGAAATGCGTTCTTTCAGCCATTCTGCATCTTGATCTACATCTGATGATCCTGGAATAGTAACACAATATGTATATATTTTATTTGTACATTTTCTTTAATGATTGGTGTTTTGTTTCATCACGTTATTTGAAAATTGGAATTTTGAACCCAGATTTTTTAACAATACTGCTTGACCTCACTCCCTGTATTCAACAAGATATTGGTTTCCTTAAATCGGAATCAAGGATCGATGTGGCATATGAAAGAACAAAATTGAAATACAGTGACCTGAGTGATAGCTGTAGATAGAAGGGATGGTTTGTGTGGTGCTACCCGTATGAAATAGAAGAGCAAAATTACACCCACACCACAGAGGGATTTTGACCATAGTTTCTGTCAAGAATTATCGCAGAGAATGTTCCCGTTTTGGGTATAATCCAGATCAGTAGTTTTTCAAAGTTTGGCTCTAAATGGGGATATGTTAATGAAAGGGAATGTTCACGTTATGGCCAAAATTTAAACACAGATTTGAAGGGGTGAGTCAAAATGCCCAAAAGCTGTGATTTTCCAAAACATGGGCATATACAAGATAGTCAATACCCCTTCGAATCGGGGGCGTTTGGGGCATTTACGTGTTTCACAAATACTTCCTTGTTATATGAAACTCCCTGAATGCAAAAATATTTTGACCTCCAAATACACCAGAGTTAATTAAACATATCTCATGCTCGGTTAACACTCAAAGACTTGACGCAAATTCGAAACGGGTGTAGTTTCGAGGGGGGGGGGTGTTCATGTAGGAGATCAATGGTAATAATGTCTCTACTCTAAATACCCCTATCTACTCTCAGGTCTTACTGTACAAATATAAATCATTAAGTGATCAAGATGCAACACTAGTGGCAATGCAACGTTAATCCTTAATCTCTGATTTAGCCACAATTATGCGTCTCCTGAGCAAAGATATTTGAACTTATGTCAACAGACCATATGGACGCTTTGAAGCTACATATTTCACCGGGTGTGGTTTCGTGACAATAAACAAACTGACCATTCAATGTTAAAAACCAATGCTTTCGATGCCCCTCTTAAAAGGACACAATGAATAATGATACCCTGATTGTACGGACCCCTATCTCCTTTGAGACCCATAGAATACAGCAATTCAGGATTTTCGATCCCCCTCCCTCTAACCTTTGATGCTAAACCTAGCGCAATAAGCATTGAATACAAAGATTTTGTTCAATTAATTCACTGTTTATGTTGAAACGCATGCAATGTGAATGATGTGCACGAACAATTAGGGTTTAAGTGATATATGTGCTTACGAGGAGCTTTTACACTAATAAAACCTCAATATGCATGACTGACCTTGATTTTCATAGGAAATTATTGTCCGGTTTAAGCAGGTGAAATACTTATATATTGCAATTGTTGGTTACGATTTCGGTGTCCGATGTCCGAAAAAGCGAGGTGTCCAGATTAAGCAGGTTTTTAAATGGTATAAAACAGTGGTAAATAAAACGGGACCGACAAAAACTGTCCGGTTTAACGAGGTGTCCGGTCTATCGAGTTGTCCGGTTCTAATGTTTCTCTGTATGTGATTGGTCGGTGTAGCAGTACGAAAAAAAGTGATCGTCACTTTAATTACAGATTATAATGATTTTAATAAGCAACGAAAAAATAAAAAATGGTCCACCATGTTATAATGTCACTTTATATTGATGAAGTCAAATCAGGGTAAAAGCTTCTCATTTATTCAAAAATATGCGAATAAACTTTAAAAGTGTCGTATTCGCCCATAAGATGCGACCGGACTAATGATTTGCATTGCGAAATTGGAATATGGATATCGATTTTCAAATTTAAAAAAAAATATGACGTCAATACATAGATTTTGACGCCCATTGAGACGCCTAAGGTAGCTCCTGGCAGCATGTTAATGGTATGGCGCTATAAAAGAATTTTATATAAGAGTCTATAGAATTTTTATATAAGAGTCTATAGAATAATAATGCGCACTGTTTGCCCGAAAATCACGATGGGGCAATATTTCTAATGTTTTATCTTCATCTAAAACAATACTTGTTATTATACTCATGAATATTTTAGTTTTAAATTATTAATACTCATCTTTCAAATTGTCTACTTATACAAAAAATTCCCATACTGATTTTGCGCAATTTTAACCTGAATAAGAAATTGGATGATATCTTCATTTTATTTTACGACGAAGTCATAATTGTGGGGTTTAGCCTCCATTTGTTTGTATATGACACATTTTTTAAATTATGTCCGTAAACTTGATAAACGCTGTCCGAAAATCGGAAAAAAAAACTTATTTGTTACTTATAATTTTTGTGATTGATTGCTTTTCTTATACAAGAGTACCCAGCGATTTATTCCGTGAAATATCTATTATGTTGGGAAATCCTTCTTGCTGGCATTTTCACAGAATAGAACAAATATAACAATGTCTAATTTCATTGATATTAAGAAATTAGGTCAATGAAATGAACGATTCGCTCGAAATAAATTCTGTTTTGAGCAAAATGGTTTTGAAACGTCAGAATAGATACATATTTTGGTCACTGAAATATTGTAGAGTATCTATTCTTGCTGGAAATATTTTGTCTAGCAGCGATTATCGGGAATTCCTTGCCGGTGTTACGTGCAAAAACGCCCGCCGTGCCCAAAAGCCCGTCTGGCTTTCTAGCACGCAACCGTTCACGCGCAAAAAAAAACCTGCTTTGTGCAATAAAGCCTGAATCGTCTTAATATCTAATGCACATATTTGAGTTTTATCATGTGGTGATAAAAGGTTGTTGAGTATTGAAAATGAAAATGAAAATAACTGGAAATGAAAATAAAAATAACTGTCACACCTTTATTGTAATACATCATTTGCAGCTAGATTTTTTAACGAAATACTCCAAGAACAAAAACAAACCAATGCTCATAATGACAACATATCTGAATATTTAATTTGTTATTTAATTTTTAAGCTTTAATTACAAATGTATATGTTGTAGTCAATCTGTCAAAACCGCGTATGTTGACATTCGCTAAAATTTTCAGTCAATGTCAACATACACTGGTTCACTCAGCGAATGTCAAAAATGCCTTAAATTTCGAGGCATTGTCAACATACGCTGAAATTTACCCCGAAAAATTGCACAGATTGACTAAAATAATATTCGAGAAATATATAATGTTCGCAAATCATAAACGACCTTTTAGTTTTATGTATTAAATAATACTATATTGTTGTGCTTTGGGATAATCTTAATCTTAATAATAGGACTATGTAAGGTGATTATAAAAGACCTTTAAATATATAGATATGGGTGTTTCTGGGTTCAAATGCACAACTGCAATTTAAATCAAACATAGTGAAATATGGGTTCCGTTTTACATATAATTCGAATTATGTGTGTAGGGTACTCCTAGCAATGCATGACCCCTTTGATAGAGTCTAAATCTTATCAATCCTCAATTGAATAGTTATGTCTTTGAACATGATGATCATAAAAGGCCTTTCAATAAATATGAACGTTGTTCGATTCGAATCCACGATTGCAATTTAATTTCACACATTAATTATGATTCAATTGTTTAATCCATACTATAATTCAAATTAAATGTACTACACATTGCGCTCTACAAATGATCCTTTAGATAAATCTAATGGAACCGCACATCTGTCTGTAAAAAATTAACACAAACGTAGCATCACCTTTCATAACACTAGTCCTACTATTTAACCCTTATTATGTTGAACTATATATTTTTAATATTTTAGTGACAGTTCATTGTCCTATCAAAATACATTTAATTCGAATTCATAGTGATGATTCCAATAAACATACAATAAGTTTAGCCTATCATCGAATAGCATATCAGTCAATCTGTGTATTTTTTCGGGGCAAATTTCAGCGTATGTTGACAATACCTGGAAATTTTAGGCATTGTTGACATTCGCTGAGTGAACCAGCGTATGTTGACATTGACTAAAAATTTTAACGAATGTCAACATACGCGGTTTTCACAGATTGACTACGACATATACATCTCGAATCATTTTATATTATTTCAGGCAAATTTAAGAGTTTAAAAGAGAAAGAAGCCAGGGACACTAATAATATTAAGAATAAAATAAATAATATTATCTGTTTTGTATTCTATCTAATTAAAAATCATTAATAATTTGTTATCTTCACCGTTGATAAGCTATCACACATAAATACTTACATAAACCGATAAGACGACTAGGGCTTTTTTTTGCATGAGGTGAATTTTATGATATTCTCGCCGTGCAAGAAAGCCTGAGTCATCTCGTGTTTGTGAAAAAAACATGCCCTCGAGAATTTGTTCACATTCATAACTAGCATATAGAGTAACGGGGGCTTTTGAGCACGGCGGGTTTATTTGCACTTAACACCGGCAAAGAAAGAACATTTCAAGCTGCAAATTATTCCGTTTCATGCAAAAACAAGCCATATTAAACAAACGTCTAAATATCGTTCGTTGGGTTCTCCTGTTTATATCCATTAACTGATATAACTCAATCGCATATCAAATTATTATTAAATGTAACAATAGATAAATGTGTCATCTGAATAAATAAAATGAGAAAACGTACGACAAAAATCAAACTCAATATTGTTCTGATTTTGTCCAAAATTTAGAATAATATGTGTGCAGATAATTCAAGCAGAGCATATCTTGATAACAATTCCATTCGTTATTTGCCACGAAAAGAAATAATGTGTTTTTTCCTTTTATCAAATTATTAAGAAGTACAATCTTATACCTTTTGTAGCCATGTGTTGCGGTTTTTATTTTTAAAAAGAATGATATCCTTTTATTTTTATGTATTGTATGCAACAGTGTTGATTTGCAAATTTCACGGCGTCCATATAAATAAGCTTGTTCATACACATGCACGTGTATTCCGTTTATAGTTGAAGGGCTCAGTGCAACAATGTGTTAAGTCGACTTAACATGTTTCGCCAAAATGTATGGCAAAGTGGCAAGTTATAACTGATCCATGTTATATACTTAAATGATACTATGAAATCAATGTCATAATTATTTTATCATTTGACCCCTTACCAATCCTTATATAAATGACCAATTCAAAAACATGCAACGCCTCTTTTCTCTAAACGTCAATTTCAGACTTAGCTTATTGTTGCACGGAGCCCTTCAGTTGTATTACGGATCAGGATCAGCAGACAGTTATAGACACAGTCAGTTAAATGTGTAATCTAATGCAAAAAAAAAAAAAGAATGGCATTTGTATAAGTGACCCTGAAAGTGCATATTGCAATGACAAATCAACGATTAGATAAATACTCATGGACCGTTATTGGTAGTGTGTCGAGGGGGCTTTGTATTTTAGGTCATATAAATAATTTTATGTAATACAATTGTACATGTAGAATATCATTTGAATTATTCGTTATACGATTTATGCAGCTTCGGGAAACCTCACTCAATTATGCGAATTATATACCTATCAATAAAATGATATGATCTGGGCACAATTTTGTAGCATTTTTTTTTTTTTTCAATTTCTTTTTTATCAATCATTTAACGGTCCCCGATACCATTATGAATCCGGCCCAAAAAGTTTCCGCCCAAAGAGTTTCGGGCCATAAAGTTTCCGAAATTGACAACATTGGACAAAAAGTTTCTAGTCAAAACTATCAAAATAGAGATAAAGAACATTATCATTTTTCTTATTATATTATTTACAGTGTTGTAAGGTCGAAAGCCAATAGGAAAACACTTTTTTACACAAGTTGTATATCTAAGCACATTTTTATATGGAAACTTTCTGTCCCATGTGGTCAATTTTGGAAACTTTATGGCCGGAAACTTTATGGCCGGAAACAAAAACATGAATTTTTTGACGTTATTTATACTATAGTTATTGATAGACCCTACATATTCAATTGGGTTGCGGAACTTCAAATCATTAAACGTGTGCGCATGCATTTATTTTCGAATTTAAATTTCAAATTTATTGAAATTCAAAATTTACATTATAAATCATCAAAGTAATCCTGAAACAAGATTGATTCAGTGTATGCTGCACCTCCCCAGGATTATTTGTGGTAACGTTATAACACGACGCGACGTAACACAAAACAATCTTGAGTTTCCGTTCGGTATACTTTATTAATTGTGTTTTTGGGAAAATGTAGTAAAATTAGAAATTCGACAATTATTGATGTTGAGTTTTCATCACGATTCTCACAAAAAAATGTGTCACCATGGCAAATTTGAACAATCTATGCATCAAGGTACTACATGTATGTGCTTTTTTGTTGCTGTTGTTGTAAGAGAAATTCGACTTCAACTATATGATATAAATTATCTATCATACAGCTAAAACCACTTCCAATTTGACAACTGAAACGAATAAACGAAAACGCATAAACGAATTCGAATAATCAAATGTATATGAATAAACGAATGATTACGAATAAACGAATGCTTACGTATAAACGAAAGTATATGAATAAGCGAAAGTATATGAATAAACGAATGTATGTAAAATAAACGATTTGAAGGGTATAAAAGGAAAAACATGTGAACATTTATTAATAAATCAAAAAGCCTCGACTGTCATTGGATTTGAAATGGGTTTTAACTGTATAGCAACTTTTGAATTTTTCACATGAAAACTGCCTATGACTGATATGAAGGTTAAATTTGATCATGTCATGCAAGACTTTGTTGATGTGATCCATTGAGAAGAGTTTTTTTTTTGTTGTGGACATATATATATATATGTATATTTATGCTCGGAGCCCTTCATTTAGTATTAACGACGTTGCGCGACATCTTGTTGATGGAGTCGTGCTTACAATAAACGCCTTTGTTTGTAAAACGTTTTTGTTCGTAATTTTTTTTTCTCGTGTTTTTTTTTAAATAACAGCTTCAATATGCCGTATGTTGAAAGTAAATTGAGTTGGGAAAAAGACACATTTATAATAAAAATGAAATTATATTAGATGAGGAATATATTGCTAAGTTACATTTTGTGACTCAAAGAAGGTCAAATGCATATTGTGATAAGACAGTAATTAGCGTATACCATACATTTAATCGAAAGTGGTATTTACTCAGTTTGCTAGCAACATATTTATGTATCAGTCTGTTCTCTTGGCAATATATCAAACTATTGTTTTGCATATAATTTTACCCAGTATTTATAAAAGCACGTTTTTACACTGACAGTTACCGTATATGAAAATGTATCACAATTGCAAATCTGACGGCTTGGAACTTTCATGACTTTAAAATAAACACTAAATGGACGGATTAAAATTGCTGGTTATCCATCTGATTAAAATCTAGGATATGTTTTTTCTCGGATTATTCATTTTGTAGTAGATACACAATGGATTGAAATTCTGTAAAGCATCGAAAGACGTAGAATAATCGCACACAGTATCAAGGTGAAACATTTCTTTTGTTGCTTTAAGCTGTGAATTTGCTCTCTGAGTTTATTGACCAAATGCTGCTACCCTCCCAACCCCCCCGCCCCCCCCCCACCCA
>LQRL01024972.1:3706-16485 GCA_001703475.1 Hydroides elegans
CATTCGCAAAATAGTTCGTCATTTCCAAGGTTAATTTTAGTAAAAACTGACAATCCTGCATATACGAATCGTTGAAGTTCACGGGGGATCCAAGGTCACTGACCTTCTAGTTCAAAAATTAACATTTTCTTGGGTAAAACTAATAGAATTTTGTTTATTTTCTTATACAATAATATTATGATTGGAAATGTGTACATTTCCTACTTAACATGTTTGTATGTTATTCTATATTTTAAGTATGCAAGCAATAGTTTACATGTTGTATAAGTCGTACTTCCTTAAAGTATAGCCTTTAAAATTATATTACAAAAATATAAGAATAACATTTTTTTCTAGGTTACCCAATGGTGAAGTTTCTTTGCGGTGAAGAAGTAGCGATCCGTCCAGATAAGTGGGTGTTCAAGATGTCTGGTGGCTCGTTTTTGTCCCGCAGACAGCTTCCGCTAAAACTCGCTTGGGCCATCTCAATTCACAAAAGTCAGGTAAGATTTTTTCGCCTTTCCATTACAAACTGAGAGGTGTTGATAGAAAAGGTGTATACTTATTGTCATATATTCGTTCGATTCTATAATCATGGGGATCCACGACTAGGAACATAAAAATGATATCATAACATTATAATAGAACATATTCCAGGATTAAATATATTGTCTTTTGATGGATTAAAACTGGAAAAATCTTTAACAAATAATATTGAATGAAAGCAATCATCTTCATTTTTAATGACGTTCGGTATTTTTTCTTTTTTTGTCAGGGTATGTCGCTAGACTGCGTCGAGATGTCTTTGTCCAAGGTGTTCGAAAGTGGACAGGCTTACGTGGCGCTGTCCAGAGCCAGAAGTCTACAAGGTAATTGTTCTTTGCATTTTTTTTTGCAGATATCAGCAATATCAACATAAATGTGTTAATACTTAAATAAGAAGTGAACGGTATAAAGTGAATTTCTACGAAACAAGTTATGACATTTAGAAATTAAATACATTATTTTGGAGGATCTAAGGTTCTCCAAATGGTGTTTCTAATCACTTGTTAATTTGTTTGGATTTCTATTTGGTTAAATTATCAAAATTAGTTTTAGGATTCAAAAGATAGTCTTATCTATGCAAAAACTGTAAAAAAGGTGTAAACTTCTAAATTGTTGTAAAACCAAATGATGGTAATTGAAAACAAATATATATAATTTGAATTAAACCGTAAAAAACAGCATGATTCGTAGAAATTCAAACAAATATATTGAATGATTGAATTGTGCATTATATTGAATGAAATCACGCGCAGCTCTAGGACAACTTCAAAAGTGTACAATTGAAATGTAAAGCAAAGGATATGTTGCTAAATAAATACACAATAGTGCACGATGTAAATTAAAACTAGGGCCTGTGTTATGATATTGATTTCTATAGTTTGTTCCTGAATAAAATAAAGCATTTGAAAGGGTGCATAGGTTGATTAAACGAAACTGCTTTAGCAATTTTTGTGACTTTCATTAAAATAAAATATGTACTTTTCGGGCTTAAATCGTGCCAGTTTCGTATCTTAAAACAGTGTTTATGTATTGTTTCACAGAAAGTGAATTGAATTTTCCTTTCTGTCATATATGTATTTAATAACTTGTCATTCATTTGAATGCATAATTTATATGCATGATTATTCATTTTCAATTCGAATCTTTTTATACAAATCTTATGATCTATACAGTATACATGTAGCGTATCACAACTTTGTCAACATAGCTTAATTATACAATTTATTTTAAAGTTGTACACTGAAAGTCACATGAGGGATTCCATACCAAATCAACCAATTTTTCGAAAAATCCCCGGGTGACCCCCTCCGATTTCGTTTAAAGTCCTACCATCGATTGATCAATCTATTTGATGAATAAACCCAAAATTTTGGTTCTGAAATCGAAAGGATTAAAAAATGACAGACCTTTTACGACAGTGGGTGTTGAACCATTCGAGCGAAAATTGTCATGGGAGCACTTTTCGTTAGACAAAAAGAGCCACTTTAAATAATTATTTTGAACCAATTTTTTCTGTGCTTATAATCTAGCTCCTTGTCAACAAATAAAAGCAAGAAAATCGTTTTTCAGCGTTTTACATTTTTAGCAACTTGTACTTAAAAGTGGTACATATTTTAAAATCGACATATTTTACACATTTTTTGAAAATTAATTAAAAAATAATGGATAGTGCAAGAACTAAATTGGTACTATATTTTGTTAGTTTACATACCAACTCTATTCAGGCAATATAGATATCTAGTATGGTAGGTATGAAATAGACATTATTTGGGCTCAAACTTTGAATATTTTTGAAAAAAGCGAAAAATTGTCTTCAAAACCGGAAGTAATTTTTTATGTGGGCGATTATTCAGTGCGCTCATATTTACATATTCCCTACATACAAACATAATCTTTCATTTTTTATGAAATTTAACTTGGGCACTCATGTCCTTAATAAAAAATAATTATAAAAAAGATTAAGTCTTTTTTTTTTGTAAATTAGTGGTATGATTCATAATTTCCATTAGGCAATGTCAAACCCGCTGAATTATTGGGGTTTCGTGTTCGAGCTATCACTACAAATTAACAGTACATTTATATAGTCATTTTGCTCTTATTTTTAGCATTATCTACCATATTTTCATATCAAATATATGATATTCGACATGAGATGTCTTCATTGAAAAAATTCCGGTAGTCGTTTTTCAATAGCTTCAACTTCTTTTGTGTCTAATTTGTAGTAGCGACCACTACGTCCTTGCATCGTAGGAGCGTCAAGCAGGCAAATTACATTGTCAATTGGTATCCAGCATTTGTCCCGTTTCGCTTCAGATGGCCATGATAAAAGACCCGAACGCGTTCGTTTCATGAAATCAACCAAGACATCCTCATCCTTACTAGAACATTCTATTATGCTGCCAATGTACCACTGTTGATCATATATGCATGCAATGTATTTTCCTGGGATTAATGATGAGAACGGGATTCGATTTAGTGTAGCACATTGTTGTACTTCTTCCTTGGTTGAAACTTGAGTGAACGACGCGTCCGATGATACCCGTTTCATTTTGAGTTCATTCTCTGAAATAGGGATATAACAGTGGTGCGAACGTGTTCCTACTAGTTTCTTTGCAGCTTCAAAACGTTCGGATAGTCCATAGTGTTCACAATTCTGTGCAACATCTTCTGTCGAGACATATCGAAAAGATATTCCTTTGATATTCTCCGAGGCCCATTTGTATAGGTCAGACGGAGTGAGAATATGATTCTCCTTGGTGGCCTGTAAACTGGCGCGGGCTGCAAGGCGTTTCACAGTTCCTCCTATGCCGTCACAAGGACTCTTGCCATGACTTGTAGCGAAAAAATGCCATTCGGCATGAAGACCATGATCAGCTTTGTGATGACAAAGATTACTTAAGTTTTTGAAGTTCTTGTATTGACTTCCTGCCCCGTCACTCACATAAATTACTGTCTGTAGGTCAGGTATAATGTCCTTCAAATGAGGCATGATAGCACTGATATATGCATGCACAGCAGTCGTGTCGTGTTTTAAACAATCCGAAACTATGCACAAACTAAAACAATCCACGATCGAATCCGCACGATGGTAGACAACAAAGGGATGAAGCGTCGCTTGCGTATTATCCCAATGCACACCTTGAACTGCATCCTGAACTAAAAAACTATAGTTCTCGGCGAAATCTAAGAGCACAATCGCTTCCTTATTTGATAGCTCTTCTTTTCTCTCTGTTATGAAACGTGATTGTTCCTTCGATATAAAATGATGCTGTCTAAGTTTGTCGAACGCACTTCCAGCGGCAGATATGAATTCTTCGACAGTAGCAGTCACTGATTCAAGTGTCGTTCGATCTGTATGTATCCATTTTTTATAAACAATTTGATCATCCTCGTCGAAGTCATTCGCTGAAAATAATTCCCTAATGAAGTCTTCCACTGCATCTCTCCCTGGACATGCTTCGCACATGTGTAGCATACAGTCCCTATTAGATATGGAACAGACAAGTTTTTGCAATATGTCAATATGTAATCTTGGTTTCCGGGAATTGCGGATATCATCAGTTTTACATTTTGATGTTGTTGGCAAACACAAACAGATTGAGCACCAGGGGCATTAACAGTAACACACCATTTTGGACGAAGTTCACAAAACTTGGAGAATCCTATTTTATCTTCAGGGTACTTAGCTTTATACTGAAGATATAGTTCCCGAAGATTTAGAAGCAGTAGTCGCTTTTGTATGTGTTCTTTTTGACCGTTCGTTCTCACAGTAACGAAGTCTTGTTTACCGGGAAACATTCTCGAAAACTCGTCACACTGATAGAATTCAATTACTCTCTCGGTTGTCACATCCGATAATCCAACACCCCTTTTTAATGGAGGCTCTGCTAAAATACCTTTATCATTTTTTAGCTGTTTCGCTAACCTCACAATGTAATCGGAAACTTTAAATTCTTCCACGATTCTGGCACGTGACCAGCTTTGCGGTACTAGAGTTAACAGTCTGATTTTTTCGCGCCGTGGAGCGCTATCGACCTTGACTTTCAGTAAATCTATAAATCTATCCAGATCCGTGCATTTTGTGCATTCCGATTCAGGTTCTGTGGACTCCAGTTCATTTTCTGTCATATGAAGAGCCTTTGCACATTTGCTTTTAACGACCGATTTCATTTGCTTGAATTTCCGTTTGCCATAACCAACTTTATCGCGTGTAGAAATGTCTGCTCTGAGAGGTGTACAATCGAGCATTTTTGTTGTTTCGTTCATTTTTTCGCGACATTGTTCTTGAGGCTGGAATTCCAGGTCGGATTTCGATGTTTCAAATTCTGAACTGTGTGATTCTTTTTTCATTCTGCATTGCCGACACAATTTCTGTCCAGGTTTTAAGTGCATTCGTCGAGCGGTGTCTTCATCAATGGCGCGCAGATTCCCTGCAAAAAGGTATGTATAGTTAGTTCATACTCGAAGATATACGAAAGCAGCACATTTTCTATGTTAGGATCCACGGTTCTAAACGTTGAGAAAAAAAAACGGGAGAAAAATGTATAGTAAGTCCATACTCAAAAATATACGAGAGCAGCACATTTTCTATGTTAGGATCAACGGCTCTAAACGTGGAGAAAAAAAAATAACGGAAAAAATAAAGATACGCTTATCCTTCTATTTTAGGCCAATAATGAGTTGAATATGATAGATGTGCCTTATTTGATTTAGGAAATACTCACGTGTCACCCGTTTTTCGTGCACTCGATTAGGGTCAATGCAGAATTTCTGCAAACTTTCGTATCTGACGAGAAACTTCTTCTGATGGTGCAAACAGATCACATCGTCGGCCTTGAGATCGATCGCTGACCTCCACTTTAATAGTTCTTGGTCACTCTGTTCAAGGTCACTTAGCGCACAGATCCCACTTTCACGACAAAATATCATTAAGTGACAGTTCTCATTCAGCTCAAGCCCAAGCTTACATTTTTCCGTAGACGATGCCATATTTTATATAAAGTTTTTTTTTCTAGTTCAAACACAGTTTTAACGCCGATATCCGAAGGTTAATGCTGGCGATCTAATTCGCTAAGCCGAGCTGCAAATGAAACATAAAAACATTCTTATCAAAATGACAATGTTTCATGATGGCCTTATCGTCATCATACATGCGAGTTTTTGCGAGTTTTGCTAAGATAAATTATGTAAGATAAGGTAAAAATGTATATCTATACCTAAATATAACTCATGTTACTAAAAACACTCATTAAAATGCACCACGTTTGCATATTTAATCTCTGCATACACGATATCTAAATATGTGTAATTTTATTTTCAATAATTTATCGATATTCACCGACTCCTTGAGTCGGTAAAGTATAGTGAAATTCTACTCGGATAGTTATCGATTTTATTCAAATTATATATAGTTAGATTCTATAGTATGTAATAAATATGATAAAATATGTTTTATACCTTTTTGTTTTGAAACAAATCCGAAATTCGACAAATATCCACTTTTTAAATATTTTCCAATTTTTGGACAAAATGGCGACTTCCGGTTATGTTTTTTGGCTATCTTCAATTTGATTGGCTGACCTATTTATCGTTGAGTATATTATTTTCCTCCTTTCTTCTGTCTATCGCGTTTTTACGCGACGTATAATACCATAAACGTCGGCGGTCTAGCGCCGCGCGCGCCATGGCAGCCGCGTAAAGTTATGTTGCGAAAAGCCGGGATTCGAGTGGAACGCAACGAGTGCCCAACTCAATTTTTTCATTAAATACAGTTTAGATATGTATCAATAATATACTCAAAAATTAATCCTCAAAAAAATCGCCCACATAAAAAAAAATATCTTAAAAGTTCGTCAAAAAACACATTTTTGACAAATAAGCCCAACTTCAAAGTGATTTTTAAAATTAAAAACATGTTTTCTCCAATGATAGTAAGTATTCCCTATTAACCTCCTCTGGTATGATGTTCAAAAACATAGATTTCATTTTGCCAGATGAATTAGTTTTTTTAATAAAAATTTTTAAAATTTGAATAAAAATGTGTAAAGTTGCCGTGGCAGCCATTTTTGAATCAATAAAAATGAAAAACTATGATATGTTGGTCAGAAATTTATTTTGAAATCAGTAATATGGATCTTGTAGAATATAATAATGAAGCATCAGCCTTAACAAATGTTTTGAAGTGTCTTTTTGAAAACCTCAAAAATGGGTGCGAGCGCAAATTTCACTTTTGGATTTCAGACCCCTCTATATGTTGAGGGCTATATCTCGTAACATAATTTTTTTTGAGACCTAAAAATGTGCATATGTTCATCGATTGTATAGAGGAACATCCGATAGAAATATTTTTAAAATCGGAGATGGTGACCCGGGGACCGTTGGTTGATTGGGCATGGAATCCCTCACATATATTCAAAGCGTTTGGCTTTACATAGCCTTCTGTAATTATGTTAATATTTTAATGTTACTTGAATGTTGGCAGCTTTTCTTCAATCTCCTGTGATATATTTTTCTAATAAATCCAAAATATGTTTTACAGCTTTCATTGGCTTTCGCTTTTACATAAAACCATCCCTTATATCGATATAACCATATCAAGATAATTGGTCTTATTCTTGTTTAGGTCTGCGGGTGCTTGACTTTGACCGGAACTGCGTGCGCGCCGACAGCACCGTGCTCAAATTCTACTCGCAGATGGACCGCATTTTGGGACTGACCCATGCCGATACAAACAGGAAAAATACTGCTGATATCGAGGAAGTCGATCATTGGTGATGAGGCGGCGGAGGCATTTCTTTAGGAAACTATTAACAATTGGCATTTGATGCTAGGTGTAATTAAACAATTGACGACTAGGAAATAATGTAGGTTGGACTATTATTTGGCGCATTTGTTCATATGGAAGCAATAGAACGTCATCTTTGATGGAGCTTCTTTAATTTCAATTTTTAAACGGGATTTTACTCGGGTTTTAGATTATTTTAAACTAACAGAAATGGACATCGGCGGCATTATTGTGCAAGCAATTTAGACTCTGCATTTTAAAACGAGTTGTGAAATGTGGCATCACTTATTGCAGTTTATACGCATCGTATGCTATATAGCTTTTACGTAAACTTAAATAAAAAAGTGCAATACTTTTTAATCGCAATTTTAAACTCAGGTCGACTCAAGCCAACATCTAGTCATGTCTGTTGAAAGTAGTTCTTGTTTATTTTGGTGGATCAGTAAGTAATCATTTGTGTATGTGCGTGTAAGTTTATGAATATTAGTCATGTTTATTGATATTGTAAAGGTGTAGACACATATGATGAAACAACCATTTCAATGGTTGTTTTAACGCTGTTTCCTTTTTGACATGGAAACAACGATGAAACAACCATATGAAGCAACCATTTGCATAAGCGTCAATATTTTCACGTATTCTGATTAAAATATTGTTCATTCATTGATGAATTACTGTTGATATGATATTAAATCTTGATACAAATAGAGTGAAAACTCAATAATTGATGACAACAGAACCATACAATTGTCTTCTAATTGTTAGAAAACGTAAATGTTATGTAATATTTATAAACGTCACACTTGAAAATGTAGTGGCATAAAAGCAATTGCATCAAGGTCAGAATTTAACTGAATGGTTGTTTCCTCGTTGTTTCCTTTCCGAGACGCCAAAGAATGGTTGTATCAAAAAATGAAACAACCATTTTAAATGGTTGTTTCATCCTATGTGTCTACACCTTTAGTGCATTAAAATGTGATTGGTGCCAGATTGGATGATTGTGTATTTATGTATGTGTTTGGGATATTTATGGGAGTTTTTACGTTTAGTTTGAATGTTGAAAGACAATTTTAATCAAATAGCATAACATTACTTATTTATTTGTTTTATAAAATGCGCATGATTTTGATTATTACTTATTTTCTGTTAGAATATGATAATTTCGAAATTAATTTGGATGAGCTATCAAATTTTATCCTTTTCTCAAGCCATTCGTTATTTGTCATCGATAGCATGGGTGAAAATCCCATTTTAATTATGATGGTGAACCATTTATAAACATTTTTTATTGATTTAAATCTGGAATAAATTACAACAATATTCTGTGTTTTGATTTGCAATCAACTGCTTTGTTTAAACAGTTTTGTCATCAAGGGACCATGATTGTCAAACTATGCATTATTTAAAAACTGTATACTCGTTCTATTTATATGATATATTCTTTTTGAATTGAATGAGCGATATGATATGCATTGCAGATTATAGCCGCGCGCTCTATGCTTGGGGCTCGCGGCAATTTAAATACAATGACAGTTGCATTTTTCAAGCATCCATTAAACGAATTTTCAGCTGTCATATTGGCTGATGGTATTCGAGTTAAGTCCAGTCATTAGCGACTGAAATCACCCAAGGCTATTTGTAAAGGCATAACGTTCGCAGTAATCTTGACCGTTAATGGATATTTGTTCATGCGAACACGTCAATAAACTACAATTTCTGTTCATGATATGTGAAAATACATATCAATATATTTAAAACATTACAACGAAACAAATCTTATCCTAGCTACCGGAACTAATAAATTTTCATTATTTACATGAATTATGCATATAAACAGAAAAATGCCCAGGAACAAGATTTGAATATTATGAATTCTTAATCATATTGTAACATTTGTGAAACTCATAGAATAGAATGTCAAATGAACTAGGTAGCTTTAAAGTTAAGTCAAACCTGCTTTATACAAACAATAATTTTCAGCCTGTATTACCACAAAAGAAAAGGAAATATTCCATAAGTTAAAACGCAGCTGTGATGTTACGTAATTTATTCAAATAATTTAAATGATAAAGGTTAATTTTGATGATGTAATATTTATTTTGGTAAAATTGCAAATCAGTTGAAGGGCTGGCTAGAACAATGTTATAAGTAGACTAAACATGTTTCGCCAAAGGTATTGGTTTGTGTCACTTGATAATAAATCATATGTAGTTTTAAAGACGGTAAACCATCGAAATCAATGCGACCGTAATAAGTCCATCGTCTGACCATTATGAAAAACATGAGATTGTTTTCTTAAAACGTCGATTTAGAATTAAACATATTGTTGCTCGGAACCCTTCAATGGGCAAGGCAGTTTTAACGAATTGTTAAGCACCTGGTAGATATATTTAAGGCCTGTTTTGTAAACCTAAACCAGTTTGATATTTGAAAATTCCAATATAATTTAATATACCAGTAAATATGTCTCCATTTATGCGTTACTCACTATATACACATAAGTCTACCTTAAACGCTCCTTGAGAAGAGATCCATTTAGCCAGGTACCCTAGTGTCAAGTAGTCGTTTTCTTTTTACTGCCCATAAATGTTCATAAAAGTTAACGAATGCTATGAAGTTTTTCTAAAAGTTAATAGTCAACAGATATTTATTTGTATCTTTAAATGGGAGTGGTGTCTCGTTGTTCAAGTGCCCTTGACATCAAAAGCAGGCATAGCGTTCTTTTAATTAGAAAACTAGCTGGAAATGGAAAGGAAATAGTTGACTCGGGGTCAAGCAATTTATGGAACCGGTATAATTGGCAATGCAAGATCAAGTCATTTCGTTGAGTTATATGATGCTCTGCATTTTTGTATAAGAATGACTTAATCGACTACATGTATATGTATTGATTGTCTGAAGGGGTGCGCACTACATTTGGTTAAAATCTAAATTAATATTTCAAAATCGTTAGAGGTCTTTATATTTTGTTCTGATTTTTTTTTTGTGAAGAATTATTCAAATTTAGGCTATGGGTCGGATGTCATAAATGACTTTCTGGTAATCTATGGCAAACAAAGATGTGAAGTCATCTTAACTCATTTGTTGCACACATTGACTTTCCAATGAAAGGCTTAGCGGTATCTAATGCGTTATATAAGGAATGCTATTGAAAAATACATTCATGTTTATAATTAATTTGATGTCCTAATTATCGTATGTTTTCTTTGACTTAAGATGACTAATATCAACTCACCACAGGTACTCGAGCTTGCCATTATTACTAAATTGAGACTAAAGTACAGGAACATATACAACTAAAATATTGATAAAGACCACTTTATATTTTCACAATTATATCCGCTCGCTTGACTAATCATAAAAAGAGGGACATCGAATTTCGTTTTATATTACCGTTAGGGTAACAAAAAAATGAACCCCTTTTTTCGTCTATGGGGGCTGGTCACATAACCTTAAAACGACAAGAGGTTTATCTTACACTCCAGCCAAGCGTTCATCGAACCAAGTGGTACGTAACGCACATTCATTCTTCTGTCACTATTAACCATTATTCAGTCACCGAACCTCTCGTCGCTCGCACAGTTTTGAGGGGGGCCTGAAATGTTCATGCAAAAAGCACGAGAGCGAAGGTTCTGTCTGTCGCAGTGTCAACAAACTGTGGCTCAAAATAGACCCATGTGTATGGGTGTAGATCGAATTCAACAATTACTGTAGACGTCAATTGTGGATTCACTTCAACTACCGGCAGACATGGCGGGTTTTAGGATGCACGATTGTGGAAACTGAAGGGCGGAAAAGTAGGCCCATAAGTTGCAGTAGAAGTCTAAGCTTTTGTCGATTGAAAATTGAACAAGGTCGGATATATATAAATTTAGTAAATTGATAAAAAGGAATATCGGATAAAATTTTATAAACGGATTTGTCATGTGCAAAAAGAGAAATGCACAAAACACCTTTCAAATAGTTTTATATCGTTTAGAGCGGTTATCGTAAGAAGTGATTTAAATATAACTTTATTTGTATTAAGGAGTATATATTCAAAACTGGATTTATCATCAATGTATTGGAATTGAAGCTTGAAGTGGACCGTTAAAATGGTTAAATTTGAGTACTATCAGAATTTTCTTGGTATCCTGATATTGTAAATCGTTCCGATAAAGAGACTAAAGAGACGCGATTTTATTTTTAAAACGAGATAAATGTTCTCTGAAATGTATACCAAATATCAAAAGTACACTATATTTAGCAAGGACTTGTCCTGAACCGAAAAGTTGACATTCATGTTTATACAAAACACATTAGATACTCAATAACACAATGGGAAAAAAGAAAACATCTCGCCGATCTCAACTTGATCCCAAAGTCATACAATGGCGCGATGAATCGATTCCTGCAGCGCGCTTTTTGAAAGTGTTCGACCTGCCCCAGGTCGTCAAGCTGAACAGTGGCAATTATGGGAATTTCGGATGTGGCACGGAGGTCAATGTGTCCCAACCCTTTCTGTTGCATACGGCAAGGCACTGCACTAAGGTGAGGGACAGATATTAAGAAATCATATATTTTTATGCTTTATACAAGCATAAAAAAAACATTAAAGCATCGTATATTTTTATGCTTAAAAATATTTGGAGGTTGGAATTTTAAAGAATAACATTGTCCTTGCGAAACCCTCGGGCATCGTTCTATAGTACACTGTGCTATCGCATAACACATGAAATTATTTATAAAAAATCAAACCTTGAAATCATTGCAACATTAGCTATTCACTATTGTTTTGCCAAACGTATCTACATAGACCAGTCGACACAAGTTTAACAAAGACTTAGCTTGATAGCTAAAGTCGACCCTTGAACATGTTTTGCAGATAACTAAGTATTCTATTCAATTTGAATTTTAGCCATGAACATGGCCTTAGTATGTACGATTCCATTAGTTTCCGAATTTCAAACAAAAATCTGTTTTATTTCAATAAAATAGAGCATTCCTGACTTTTTCGTGACATGTAACTTCCCATAGAAACGATATGTTTTATGAAAATATTCACCGTATTTAATATTCAGCATTTCTGCAGTGGTGTCACGAAATTTAATATAATACCCTAAAATTCAATGTTTTTCTTACAAAAACTGTCATATTATTATAAATTAATAAGTATATTAACATATGTAATTGCACGCATAAACATGCAGTCTTGTTGCAAAATTTAACAAGAACACTTCTTTAAGAATTAAGGTAAAATATCTAAGCGTATTTTATCAAATAATTTGAGAAACATGGTACTCAAGTCATTTATAATGGACCAAATTTTGTAAATAATTTTGTTTTAATTAAACAGGTTCTTGCGGAGAGCCTGGTATTGGACAAGACTCGAGCAAGTTACATGGACACCGGGAGTCAGATAGTAATTCCAACAAATTATCCAGGTAATTATATTGACATGACCACCCCATGCAGAGAGCAGATTGAATAA
>LQRL01025018.1:0-13543 GCA_001703475.1 Hydroides elegans
GAACACCTTTTTGCAAAATTGTAATGTTCGAAAACAATTATTTTGTGGTTCTTCGTTATCGTAATGTTGTTTTAAGTTGATTTTACAACTTTAAAAAAAATATGTCGGGGGGTGCCCTTCATAGAAGTGTACTTTAGTGATGTAAACTGTCAAATGGTAAGATGGGAGCTTGTTTTAAAGTTTTGTTACATGTAAAAGGTGTGAAGATATACAATTAGAAATAAACTTGATTAATAAACCTTCGGTTTTGTATATTTATTTTATGAAAAAAAAAGGGAAATCAAATATTCTATAATCTCAATACCATAAAATTCATCAGAATGAGTATGGGATTTTAAAAGATTCGCATGCGAATTTCGCAGCAATGTAGTAGCTCTGGTATAAAACATAGTGATCCATTTTGTACGCAGCAAAAGATTCGCAGAGAAAAATGGGTCCTGCGCGATCGAAAGATTCGCAGCGAAATTCGTCCAACGAATTTCGCAGCAATGTAGTAACCTCCATAAGAACACATGTGATCCATTTTTCTGTGCGTAATTCGCAGTACGCAATACGCTCAATGTGGTATAGCCTTTAGCCTTTTTTAAGTTTCGCATAATATCCTTGATTATGACGATTTAGCCGTGATTACTCAAGATGCGCGGACGAATATAGATCATGCTGTTTTATTCTTAAATAAACCGTGTATTGCTCAAGGAGTCGATTGTATCTATCGTAGCCGTGAGAATCGGTTACGGTCATATGAAAAGCATCATTGATAAACTTTTAACCTCGATTTAAAGAAGAACACTGTATCGATATATCTAAAAAATCTATGGAGTCTAGGTATGTTATTGGACAATACAATTGTAAATTTACAAATCATTCCATTGAAAAATAAATCATTGAGCAATAAAGTTAAAAATATTTTGTCGTTCAAATTGAGAATCTATTACGGTCAGTCTCAATCAAAGTACACTTTTAGATCAATAAGCCTAGCTAATAACTAGATTATATCTATCATGAATATTAGAATGACAAGTGATCAATAAAATCTATGTATAAGTACTATTGTACCAGTTGTATGGTACTATTATTGAGACTGACCGCAATAGATTCTCAATTCGAACGTCACCTTGTTTCATGCTATTGTAACTCAAAGAGTTATTCTTGATAGAAACGTTCTGTAAAAACTTTGTATTATCAAATAACATACCTAGACTCCATCAAATTTTCAATTATATCATTACAGCAGTATCCTTTAAATTGAGTTTTAAAGTTTATTTATGATGTTTTTCATATGACCGTAACCGATTCTCGCTTCTACTATGTTTTAGCAGCGATAAATTCAGTGACAGCTCTGATTCACCAAATTCATCAGATGGTCGTAAAATTGTCTCTAGTATAGTCTATAGACGCGCGTGACAAATTAGCCTTGTCATGCCGATTAGCCTTATATTTGAATGTAATCTTCAATAATTCATAATAAACATGCATCGATTTTGATAAAATTTGGTCACATTCTAGAAAAATATGTTGTCTTTCATAACATGGTCTAATTATTAATTATAATGTGCAAAAGATAGTAGAATATAACGGTTTTTGTAGGCCACTACCTCCACAAGTTGTGACAAAAATTGATACCCTTGTTCAATCAAAGGAATTGTGTAGATAGTATGCTTTCTAATATGACGCCATGATACGAAATCTTTATAGGATACCTAAATTTGTTAATATGAATGTCAATGCACTCGCAAAACATTAATTATATTATTATTTATACCGTATTGATATCCGTGATCTAAGACCAGTCCTATAAAATATTGTCTAGGAATTTCGACATAATCTAAATATATAAAATAAATGCTCACATGTTTTCTAGTAGTTTATCTTAAGTCGCATAATGTATTCATATTGTGGCTGTTAGACACACGCCTATAGAGTACTCGTCGATCTGTCTGTTCGGTCGTCATATTTGTTGTTAACTCCATGATTTCAGAACAGATTGGCCTAGACACTTGATGTGAGCTGAAATTAAAGCTCTGGACCTTGTTAAATGCATTTCGATATTTTCCGATCGCGCTCTATCTACTTCCGTCCATACGTGTGCATGGTTTTACTGTCTAGGCGGTATACACACAGGTTATACATCGGTTATTATGGTAGACCTGTATTTGCATTTTCTTGCGATTATTTTTTAAGAATCCTTGCAATTCATTCAAATGAATATATATTGTTTGTTTGTATCTTCAGTAATCATAATATGACGCCTAGCCGTGTTATAAATAAGAAAATTTACATGTGTGTCAATTTTTGTCACACCTTGCGGAGGTAGTGGTCTACAAAAACCAGTATAATTTACTATCTGTTATTAATCATAATTAATAATTAGACCATATTATAAAAGACAAGATATTTTTCTAGAATGTGACCAAATTTTATCAAAATCTATGCATGTTTATTATGAATTATTGAAGATTACATTCAAACATAGAAGTGGACCCGCAAAGATTGTCCTAATTTCATGAAATATTTTTTTGGTTTTGATTCACAACTTTCTTATTTATTAATGAATATTAACTATACTTTTACACAATCTAGATGGGTCATTTAGCTATGGATTTCATTATATGGAAAACTGAAATGCTAATTTATATTGCTCGATATTCGGATTCCAAAAATCGTACTTTTCGTACAGAGCGCCCGAAATTCTTGTCCTAATTGTTTTTTGATAAATGTTCAACCAATATTGTATCAATTTTTGGCAGTACTGGTCAGTATATATATTTTTTTCATTCAACGTATTTAAAAATTGCAACGATCAAAAAGACGCATTCATTTTAAAATAGCACAAGCAAATTAAAATATAAAACATAAATAATCATTTTTTTTTTCATAAAAAAATATACACAACAATATTTGACAAATACATGTAGCTTGAATCACAATGAGTACATCGCACATTCACAATATTTAGACCCCATAAAAGACAGAATGCCTATAGGGCCGTGTTCACGCACACGAAAAAGCTCGGAAAATAGCACGAAACCCGATAATTTCGAAAGCCACATTTGTATAAAAACATAGCAGTTAATCCCCTCTGTTCACGCAAAAATTTGGGATATTTTTTTTGCGTGAACACGCCTTAAGCGTCTTATATGGTAATAACGTGTCACATAATAATCAATACTTATGCCCGTCGCTTTATGCAAGTACTGGTCGCTTGGAAACGCTTTATATGGAAATATATAACCACATAAAACAATAAGTTAGCATACACTTGCAGAGTAATTTGCGTTATGCGACGCGTTTTATTGTTATAGTCTATAGGAACGCATATTAAATAGAATCTATGTTGAATAGTGACTTAACTGCTTAAATAATGAGTTATTAAAGGTTAACATAGATCAAAACTATTTTAAAAGGCCATATCTAGTCAAGATAGATTCTGATACTGATTGCTGTGATTTGTCAGCGAACTGTTTCTTTATAATGTATATGATACTTCATACGTTATTTGTTCATCGATGAAAAAATAAGCATACATGTATTTCATATAATTGTTCCTTCTATATTCATACTTTCCTATGCAAATCAAACTTAGTTTCGATAAATTAAAACACGAATACGAACCATTTACATATTCATTCACTGCTCCTTATATAATAAATTTGTTATAAAACAACGTTTTCAAAAAAATAGGACAACAATTTCGGGCGCTCTGTACGAAGATTACGATTTTTGAAAGTCGAATATCGAGCAATTCAAATCAGAATTTCAGCTTGAAATGTAATTAAATCCATAGTTGAATTATCCATCTAGATTATGTAAAAGTATAGTTAATATACCAATCACGTTGTTTTAGCGGGCGTTGATGATATTTGAGGCCCGATGTTTTCATTTGAAGCCCGCATTTTATCATTTAAAGCCCGCTACATATCATTTGAGGCCCGAGCTTGCGAGGGACTCAAATGTTATGAGAGGGATTCAAATGATAAAAAAGGGCTTCAAATGAAAACAGAGGGACTCAAATTTCATTAACGCCGGCTAAAACAATGTGATTACTAATATTATTGATTTAAGAGGTACACACATTTGTCCACTTCGACTTCATATACACGCTATTCTCTTTAAAATGAATTATACCAACTTTGAATTGACA
Source organism: Hydroides elegans (assembly GCA_001703475.1). NCBI lineage: Eukaryota > Metazoa > Annelida > Polychaeta > Sabellida > Serpulidae > Hydroides > Hydroides elegans. The sequence goes on from LQRL01025018.1 coordinate 4,142, forward strand.
ATGTGTGTACACTTGTATTAATGTTGCATTTCTTTAAAAAAAAATATTCGCGAAAAAAAAAGAAAAACAATGAATCTTACTTATGAACAAAATAACTAAGATATCTGATGAATTCATCGGTAACTACTTTTTCCCGATTGCAATGAGACTTGAGCACAATCATACTCATTTTAATATCGATTTACCTTATACGGGTATTCAATGGCATCTCATTAGCATATTGCATTGTTTTACCAATTATTGATTTTTAAAGTATAACTGTTATTTAAAACTACCAATTCAACAGCATTCCTATGGCCTAGTGGTTAAGGTGCTTGACAGCTTGTTTAAAGTTTTGCAACCCAGGTTCGAATCCCATCGATGTCCCTTCTAAATTTTATATTTGTTTTATGTATTTTGCCACTTATTTTTCAACTTAGAATAGCCATCTTTAAGGTAACAGTTAATGTTTATCAAATATTCAATAATAACCAAGTGAAACGCCGTTTCAAATAAAAATTATAGCATTTATGGGGAAAACATATAATTTGAAACAAGCAAGCGGGCCGTTTTCATTTGAAACCCAATTTAGCCGGCTCAAATGTAACTTTCGGCCCGCTGTTTTCATTTGATGCCCGCAAACCATTAAAAATTGCCCTGTAAATAATATGCGTTAATATACCACAGTGCCTCGCAAATCGATAATAATGTGCATTAATAAATGAGAAAGTTGTGGATCAAACCCAACGAATATTTCGTGAAATTAGGACAATCTTTGCGGGTCTATGTCTAAGGCTAATCGGCATGACAACTTTTGTCACGCGCTTCTACTTATCAATAGAGGCTCTACATGTCTTTATATTCAGTCGTTACTATGACCTCGTCTTAATTCAAAATAGAGTCCGTTCTCATTTAATGGACACCTTTTACGAATTTTGATTTTGACTTTGAATAGATAGGTAATTTTTACATAAATCTATATGATTTTTTGCATTGGGGTAACTTTATTATTTGACTTTAAGTTGTTTAACACAAAGCCATTAAATGTATAAGAATTGGAATGTGCGGTTAGGTTAAAGCATTGCAGTTTTTGAAAAAAAAAAACTTTTTCAATAAACGGACACTTGTCGTAATGCTACTAAAATATGGCTATAGAGTAAATATTTTGATGTTTCAAGTTGTTGGTAGTAGCGGAAAGAACGAATTCGTTTTATTTAGCTCTTATTTTTCACTACAGAGGGTATAGAGTATAGACTATATAACTTCAAACACATCACACGCACATGGCCATTTACCTAGTTTTGTAGTGACTAGAACTAGTCTAGCGATATAAGGTTAGTGATAGGTGGAAACACTTTTTATATATCTAAATAACTGTTTCAAAATAAAATTCCCTGAACGGATTCACATTGATTAAATAGCAAGGTGTCCATTATTTGAGTAAGATTTGAAGTGTCCATCAATTGAGAAACGCCTCTACGATATACATTGAAGAATGGTTTATTTGTATTTTACTATTTATGAAAATGCACTGAATTTTATTTGATGGACAATGTCAAACATTCACACATATATGCATATGCCCCAGCATGAAATAGGGAGGAATTTGAATAAGAGTTTATACCGTACGGTTTAAAAAAAAATAGTCACTAAAAAAAGTACAACTTTTTCCTGACGGTTCATCCCATTTTGGTAAGGTGAAATCAAGAAAAACAATACAAATTGAACACTCAAAATATAAACAATGTTTGTTTTGCTATTTACGAATAGATATGAGGCAAGCCGTTAAAATATTAGACCTTTATACATAGAAATGTATCGCTAATTAAAAAATAAATCAATGTAGCAAAAAATAGAAACTGCTAATTAGCTTAGCTTTTCACTTATATGAAACACTTATCACAAATCAGTCAATTTGTTTGATTCAAGAACGCAACAAAAAATCATATTTTAATTAGCGTGACAATTAAGCATATTGCTTCACGCTATGACTATTGGACATACAATACGTAAGACATACTGTTGGCCATTAATATCTTGTCAAAGATGTCAAAAATATGTGTCTTAATTAGAATAAAGAATTAAAAACGACACACGAATGTTTATTAATTTATTAAAACATACATATGAGACATATAGTTTTGTTAAACGTTGTAACGTATACATCTAGATGACTTCAAAACATGTGTTTAAGAATTTACAGTAAGCAACAAAGCTATGATTGAAAATCGATTTGCATAATCATTTGAGACAATACGATTCCTTTATATGTATTTCATTTGAACATCATGTATCGCTCGGAAAAGCCCTCACGTCAACGTGATTGGTTTGAGGATGATTTTACCGAGGGAAGAAGCTCAATTTCATCGGAGAAGCCAAGAGAAGCCCTGCGCTATCACCGCTTTGCCTTTCTAAATCCCAACAAACATGACATATTGAATAAACAATATTTTGACACATACCACAGGAAAAAGCAGGTTGATGATTTGGTTGTTGCTTCGCGGAAGGGAACAAATAATAATCGGATTACCTCAAGCAGCGATAAATATGTATATTATGAAGATAATTATCAAGAGGCTGGCTTGCGCTGTCCAAATAGAATTTGGCTAATGGGTGTGTTTGTTCTTATTTTGATCACATTCTGTTTAGCTATTGGATTAGGACTCGGACTAGGTTTGAATAGCAACGAAGGTGAGTGTTTTATTTATTTCGTTCCACAAATTCAATTGTTTTTATTCGTTTTATTAGGTATCCGGTCAAAAAGTCCCTGGACATAAAGTCCCCAAATTGGACAACATAGGACATAAAGTCCCCAGACAAAATGTCAAATAAAATGTTAATTTCTCAATTATTTTTTGATATCACGATCAACTGTCATTTAAGACGATATATCTTCAAATATGCATCAAACAAAAATGAAAATAAATGTTTCTAAATTATATTTTCCCCGGGGACTTTATGTCCTATGTTGACCAATTTACGGACTTTATGTCCGGGAACTTTATGTCCGGGGACTTTTTGACCTGGATTCTTTTATTAATTTAACAACATCAACAATTATAAGCATAAGTCACATGAATGACTATAATTCTCCATACTGAACATATATGGTTGTAAGAATAATTTTGCAGCTTGCTTTCTTATATATATTATTCTATTTTGTTCATATTGTAAATAGTAAATGGTATTGTAAAAAGTATTTATAAACATACATTATTTAATATATAACTTTTTTTGTTTGCACAGTTTTCATTCAAAATATTATCTGTGTTATGCAGTTTACGTATAAATTGTTTGAATTATATACTTTTGCAGTTTTTATTTTTCGTATTGTGCAGTTTTAAGTTGGCATGTCATGGTTTGACCAACTTTTATCACACACATTTATGAGTTGAGCTGAATGCTTTTCATTATTTACAGATTCGATTGATGATAATAAAGAAGATTCTGATTTACAATTGAGTGCCACAACATCATTTTCCGAAACCAATGAATATGAATCTGCACATACGACTAGTTTTGATCCGTCCGAAGCCTCCTCGGAACAGAGATTGACCCAACCATTGTCTATTAGCGAGTTTTCGGGTATCATGTTTTTGAATATTGATACGTACAATTAGCAAATAAATATGATTTCATATATTTTCATTAGGTAATGTTTGAAGTTGTGATAGAAGTGAATATAGATTGATAAATAACCAAAACGATAAAACAGTTTATGGAACGTACATTTAAAATTAAATAAAAAGTCGGTATGGCGCTGATAAAAGCACCACAAAAACGTCGTATATTGCTTAATTTAAACCCATTGTATATTTTAACATTCATATAACTAGGTAAATGGAGCTCCTGGGATAATTGGTCACCATGTAGTCTAAGCTGTGGAAGTGGTCGACAATATCGAAACCGAATTTGTAATGAGACAAGTGTGCAGTGTCTAGGTTCTCATACACAGGAAAATTATTGTAATCAGCAGCCATGTTGGGGAAACTGTAAGACAATTTGATATTTATTTAAGTCAAGACAATGATTAACCTATTCTAAAATGTTTAAAATCCATCAAATATAGCACTGTATGTCTTATTCAAAGAACAACAGTGCAGTGTTACTGTTATAGATGGAGTGTGGGCAACATGAGAAGCTTGGACCAAATGCAGCCATTCTTGTGGTTATCAAGGTATTCGGGACAGAATAAGGTCTTGTCATCAAAAAAAAGGACAGTCGCCCTGTGTCGGTAATAACTCTCAAACAGAAGCATGTAATTCCCAACCATGCCCAGGTCATTTCACAATTTTTATACTTTTATGTTATAACACATCTACCTAGTTATCTAGAGATTGTATGAAACGAGAAAGATTCTCTTGAATTTTGAATTTGTTTAAGTTAAGATTTTAACGCTTGCTTTTGCTTTTTACGTACGAACATGGATATGGACTATGGACTGATTAACACTACGCTGATATCTAATTGATAAAAACAAATGATATGCTCTGTTATCGAGACCATTGCAATTTGCTCAGATTGTAGCCAGGAGTGTGAATCTGGAGGACAGTTGGTGAATTGCGTCTATTGTGAATGTCAATCCTTTGTATCTGAGGGAAGAGTTGTAAGAATGGGAAATCAAATGCCCCTAAGTGGTGTGCGTATTACATCTTCAATCGACCGCAACATAATCTTCAACGTGTCTTCAAATAGTGGAAGGTAGAAGGGGAAATCAGTTTTTGAGTCATGATAATTTTTTTGAGTCACTCACTATTTTCATTAGAAAAAAACATGAACTATACTTTTTTAAATGTAACAAATGAAATCATGAAAATTCCTAAGTGTGGATTTTTTTTATCTTTGTAAAAAAATGTTTATAAATGGTGTTTCTGTGACAAATAGTAAGTGACCCAAAAACTGGTTGGAGGTGACTCAATAACTGATAAGCACGTCTATATAACCCTATGTCATTAAACGATTCATATCATGTAGTTTTAATGACGCTATTTCATCGCTCGTTCAATTGTCAGAATCAATTTAAACGCTATATGTGAGTGCTTCAACGCAAATAGAACATTTAAAATATAAATAAACTGATGTTATAATTACTTCAATTATTGAATGATTAAATTGATATTAGATTTAAAGTGGCCAACGTATGTGGAGAAACGGAAGTTCTGTTTTCTAAGCAAGGATATATAGACTATGCTGTCAAGCTCTCCGAAATCAATGGATCAGTGGCCCTGGCAGTTATTGGTAAGAGAACTGTATTAAGGTAATGTACATATAATAATAAGTAATTTTTTAATAATCTTTCAATATTTTACATTATATACGTATTATTGCTAAATAATGATAATTATCTGTTGTCTGCTTAGATATGAAATTTAATTTCTTTATTTATCTTTGAACACGCAAAATACAATATTGTTTCTAAATTCCAAACATTTTCATTGCAACATTAATTTCTACTTTTCTTACACGTTAAAAATACAATTGATGTTTCGAAACAAAATCTAAATTATTAAAAAAATTGTTACAAACGCATTTTTATTTGTGAAAACTTAATGCCCCATACAAATGAGGATCACTTTAATTGAACAATTTCCATTTAAAACAAAAATGTATATTAGTTTACATGTGTGATTTTTGAAAAAAAATATCTTTAAATGAGAATATTAAAACAGAAACATTCTAAACGAATTATGATTGATGGTATTCTAATATATGTATTTACACTTTGCTTATAACAAATAATTTCAATTTCTATTTTAGAATTAAAATGAGTTATTATCAAATGAACATACTAAAAGGCGCTGAAGCAATTTTATAGCAATGTTTAAATACTATTGTCATTTTCCATATAATTTACATTTGTTTAAATAGCCAAAAAAGTCAATTCAGTAATCTTATAACTAATTTCCCTTTAAGAACCTATTAACTATAGGATGATACAAACACATATAAAAAATAAATATATATAAATAAAATCATTACTAATTATTCCAAGTGAATGTGCATTATTCCTAAAACTTATAACCTTACTAACCAAAACAATACCAGATAAAACATAAATCTAAATCTGGATTGTTTTGTTTTTTCAATTTTATGAGACGTACCCAGCAAACACTGAATCTCACATGAGATTATGTGTCACTCACACAATGAGAATCATGTTGTGAGGTCATTAGATTTCCCAATATCCTTCCATGAGACATATGTTAGCTAACATAAGCTCACCTGATCTTTCTGGTCTCACAGTATACATGTTATAACCTTACGAAATATAGCAGTGTTGAGTAGGTAAAGTTAGGTAAATCTTACACGAATTTATGCGTCAACGCTTTTAAACTGAACGTATTGATGCAAACCTTAGCTACCGGAAATCAATGTCATATTAAGGGAAACTACTTTTTCCGAGATAGGATACTGCGGCTCTTTTTATATAAGACACCCCCCATCAAGACACTTCGGCCCCTCCCGAACATACGTTTCGGCCGCTATATCCAAATATTATGATATTTTAAAACGAAAAAATAACTCTTTTACATCGTTCTCTATGCTTTTGTTTCATTTGACGAAAATAAATATGTATTTTTCTACATTTTGTTTATGTGTTCGATAATCTATCGTTTGATCTGAATCAACTAAAGTTGAGAAAATAGCATACAGCATTTGATACATTGAATAGCAATTTGATAGAAAAATCTAAAACGAAAGACTTTGTTTTTACCATTTATATGTTTCTCTTTATCATTTGTTTAAAAAAAATATTAATTTTGACAGCTGAATGAACTTTTTCAACGGACCAAAGTGCTAGGGACATAAGTATTAGGTGCCGATGTGCCCAAACCCCGTTTCAAATAAAATGTATTAAGCGCGCAACATTTATCATTTTTACCATTATATAGCATTATTTATTTATATATATATATAGAACCCCTGAAGATATCAAAGAACCCTATCGATACAGCGGTTTTGGTGGGACAAAACGCAACATTGTGCTGTGAAATAATTGGCACCCCTTTGCCGAAATATTATGAATGGTGCCACAATAAAGTTAGATGTCAAGAAAATATATAAGTGGTCATATATCATGGTCCTTAATTGAATGGCCCTATAGTGTCGGTGTGAATGATTTATAGTGGTAAAATTGAAAACGAAGTTATAATTACAAACTTGTTATTCACTTTGGATTGAGATATATTTTTAACTGGTGTTACCACATTAAAAAAAAGACATTAAAAAAAAAGAATATTTCTTATTCTAAATGTATTGTGTTGTAATGTTGCATAAGGTAATACCTCATTGTCAAATTAAAAGGATTTTTCGCACAGGTTTAAGGATGACAAACTCATTCTCACCGAACCCTACACAGCAGGCTCAGGAAGTTCACTCACCCTTTTAGATAGCAAGTTTTCAGACAGTGGTGAATATAGATGTCGAGCAAATAGTGACTTCAGTGCACGATATTCTATGGAAGCCAGTGTCACAGTAAAAGGTAGCATATATCATGTTAGGTGGGGTAAAGCCGAAATAATATGTCACGAAAACATACCCAACATGTTGTGCATGGCAGTGTCGTGTGAACAACGTTTATTCATATTAAAGACATATTTGACCCTAGATGAATTATATCTTATAATAACCATTGAATAATATATTTACACTAAATATTCAAATTGGGCTAAGAGGTTATATACAAAATTTGCAATGTCCCTCTTTGCATAAAATCAGTGTTATTAATTAACATTCAATTATACGATGTCACTTGCATGCATGGATATGTTTTATTAACTTATACATTTTGCTACAGCTACTGTTGATGACTTCTGTACAAAGTCACCTGTATCTCATTTTGAGAAACTGCCGGTTGGTTGTCTGCATATGGGCTCAGCAGAAATTGATGTTGGTAAATGCCCCGAAGGAAAATGTACAAATGGCTCTGGAACTTCTTTTGAATGTAGTGAACATGAGCCTTATTTCTGCTGTGCTCCAAGTGAAACTATATCCATTGATGTCAACTGTAGTAGCACGTTCCCTATATTTGATATAGTAACGGCTTGCGGCTGCCAACTGTGCCCGAAACCAAAGACATATATTCGAGGAACGGTTATTGCCAGTGGATCAAACGAGCCTGTTTCAAAGGCAGAAATATATGTTGATGGTATTTATATTCTTTCGACCACTGACGACGGGAAGTTCCATCTCAGTGTTGACGGCAAATCTGAACGCATCACTGTCTCAGTGAATGTTCCATTTGATTCAGATTATGTTAGTACAGCTAAGACTGTATATTTGGAACAAGATACAAAACGTATCTACTATATCACAATAACGTTGGTTTTGAGACCCAATCCGATCGAATTTGATTCTGTAGAAGGTACAGAATCTGCAATTATGCCTCCTTCTGGTGCTATTCTTGGCAATGTTATCATTCCATCAAATTCCATTTATGATTCAGATGGTAATCTGTACAAGGTATGTAGTTATTATATGAAATATTAATGTAAACATATTTGATAAAAAACACTGGTTACACATAGGGCAAGATGCATATATTGATATATTTAAGATCATAAAAAATGTTGCTTCTCGACATAAACGTTTTCATGAACCTTTGCTTACTGCTGAATAGTCAAACATGCATGTGAAAACAGGGACACAATTATGAAAACACAATATGAATGATTAAGTAAATATGAATTCGTGGTCTCATAATTGGTTATACGAATTCTGATATCAGGGCCCGGTTCTCATGCGCGTTACAGTCATTGACCCCAGTGAACCAAAATTAGCAGATTTGGCGCCTGGAGATTTCACCGCGGTTGATGTAGAAGGAGAGCCACAGATGCTCATTTCCCATGGTTAGTTAATAAAGAAAAAAGAGATATTGTAGTATAAATTAGTTATTATATAAGAAAAATTCTTACATTGACTTCGTTAAAATAAAATACCAATTTCATCAAAATGCGTTGGAATTCGTTCGATACAAAGTTTAGTCAAAGTTTATTGGTATAGCATACGTATTGTTTTATTCTATATTTCATATTATTGTTTTATTCTATATTTCATATTAGTTATGTTTGGCATTGACTTAACGGACAAAAACGGACAACCGTTGCAGTCACCAGTCGACATAGCTATCACCATGCCGTCGGAACAGGCTAGGGAGGGAGCTGAGGAGAACGGAAAATCGATTGTTAAATTGTGGGCAATGAATCTCTATACGAGTAGGTGGGAATTCGCAGCCGAACACGTTCCGTATAACAAGGGAGCTGTTTTTAAAAGCCGTAAAAAGCGACAAGGTGATGAGTTTCTTACGATAATCAAAGGAATAACAATTCATTTCAATTGGTACAATTTTGCGTCAATTGTTAATTCAATGTGCTATTCGAAAATACGCGTGTATCGACCTGATGGTGTCACTCAGATCCGAGA
>LQRL01025018.1:13553-28633 GCA_001703475.1 Hydroides elegans
AGTGTCATCCGATTAGCTGGCCGCATGGGAAATTCTGTCTCAAATATTCGCGCACGCACAGATCGGTACTACCCCGGTAATGGTTATTGTATTGCTCATCCCTACACAAATGATATGAGAAATCCAGGTGTTTCTCTCACATCTGGACGTATTCTTGCTTATTTGACACAGGCTTATTTTTCAATCGCACCATATGACATTTCTCACCTAAACTGGCAATCACTTGCGGCACAATTACAATATGAGATGGTTGATAATTCAATATCTGTACAGCTACATTTAAGGGCATCGGATCAAAGAGGGCCGTTTTATAATTGGCACGATCCCCATTGGAAAAACGGCTATAGTTGTTCTTCTGCGGGTGAAACTGAAAATTCATTTAATTTCATGACAAGTATTCACGACTGTGAGATGATTTTTCCAATACCCGATAATAACCCAAGTGGCAATACTGAAACATGCGAGCCCGATCGCTACATCAATATGCATAACTTCGCCAATGTAGTAGAGGAAAAAGTTGAATCATGTTATATTAAAGTTTATGCTCCGGGAATGGGGGACAATATAAATATTGCGGCAGTCAGTAGAGTTGGTACAGCTAATGAAGAAATCATAAGTCCAGGAAATGTGTATGGAACCAGTATCAACTGTTTGCAAGGCGGTTTCACATGCATTGAAGTAAGTAGCATTTAAAAGCATAAGTTACCTTGTAAAACGTAAATGGCTAGCTAGTCAGTTTACAGTAACTTTAGATAAAATGGACTAGATAGTCTGGATGGAATCATAACTTCAAACCAATTGAGCTTGCCGTCTTTATATGAGCATCTCGTCTTTGATAATATTTACTGTAATATTTGATTTACCAAATAGGTGTCTAATAATGTTTATTACTCTCATCGACCTTTTTTTTGAAATTAAACTTTAACTTTCTTAATATTTTTTTCTAAATTAATTATGGTACAAATTTAGTTGGCAAATTTATATATATACAAATATATTTACACATACTTGTCAGGTAAAGACACCGGATGGAGCGGCGTGTAGCACGAACAAACGGATAAAAGACGACTTCACTCATGTTACGATATTCTCGATGATTATTTTCATTCCACTTAAACAAATCAATCCCATTTTCCAAGATCTTGATGTAACCATATTCAATGATGACGCGCATCTATCGTTTGCCATGACCTATGAAATGGTTGAGTTTTCAAAGGACGCCACTAGTGGAATATTTTGTGAAGCAGCAGAGACAATTGACATCGCTCGGGCACAGGCTAAAGAAAGATGCTTTGAAAGTCCTCCAGACGTTTGGACAGCTCACTTTGAAGGTCAAATACTGTGTAATTCAATAACATAAAACAATTCATTAAACTAAAAAAATCTAGCATCTACTGTTAAACTGTATCATAACAAGCTATACATGTTGGATGTCATGTCTGGTGACTAGAAAATGTTTTCTCACTTTTGAATAATGAATATTCAAATAATATAACATGTCTTACATCCATAATATATGACAAGCAAGCACCATATAACGCAGGCACATGGGGTGATTGGGGATCATGGTCCGAATGTTCGGTAACATGCAACCAAGGTATACGTACACGCAGCCGAGTTTGTGATGTTCCGACTTGTGGAGGAAGCAATGTTGAGGAATCATCTTGCTTTCCCGAGCAGTGTATTGGTAGGTAAATCAATTTAAAAAGGTGCAAGCCAAATGGCTATTTTGAGCTTTCAAAGTACAATACATTAGTTTATTTATATGCATATGTTAAACTTATTCTGTCCTATGATAGAGATATTTTTGCAAATCACTTGAAAACAAACGTTGTTGTTAAATGAGACAGTATTCTTAACTCTACGCATGGTTCCAGCTACTACAATCTATCTTACATTTTCTATTCAAGACTAAACTGTGTTTTATTATGTAATTCAACTCAAATAAACATAAACGTTTACAAACAATTTATCGGTTTTAATTTGTATAGGTACTTGGAATGATTGGAATGCATGGAGAGCCTGCTCAGTTACATGTGGAGGTGGGACACAAACAAGAGATAGAGGTTGCATAGGAGGAAATTGTCGTGGTGATAATTCTGAATCAGGACAATGTAACACGGATATATGCATCGGTTTGTGCTTTAATGACCCCATGTACTAGTCCTAAGCATTTGTGTTATTTATATTTTTGACATGACTAGCTTAGGAGGCCTTATTCAATCATAAATGAATTTCATACAGGACAGAACTGCGTAATTTATAAATCATCAGCTGCGCAATATTTACGTAAACCAAAATTAGGATACAGCAATTAGTAACCCATTTTTGGTACTATAAAACGGTATACAAACAGTTCTTTAAATTTATATTTCTGATTGAAGTCTCTTTGGGCGTCTATAGGCAACATTAATAACAAATCGATCATTTTTCACATGTGTATTTAAACAGGTACCTGGAATGACTGGAATGAATGGGGAACATGCACCAGAATGCGAAAGAGAACATGCATTGGCGAAAACTGTGTTGGTGACGGGGGTGAAATAGGAGAATGTATAGGTTTGAATAAACGATAATAATAACAAAACCGTTGTTCTACAAGACAACTCAATACAACCCATTGTCAGTTTGTGTAATTGGAAGTCTCTTTCATTATAATCATAATGGTATGATGATGCAAGTAATTTATTTATAACATGTAGTATTTATTACATTAAAGGAACCTGGTCCGAGTGGAATTCATGGAACTCATGTAGTGTGACTTGTGGCGGCGGCACACGCATAAGATATCGGTCATGCATTGGACACATTTGCATCGGTTCAGAGAGTAATTCACAAGAGTGCAACACGCATATCTGCATAGGTGAGAGGCACACCTTGTATTTTACTTAACTAGAAAATGACTTTTCTTAATAAAAACTACACAAAATATACCCAGTGACCATTTATTCTTCGAAACTCATGACATACTAGATCATTGTTTTCTTATATAAAGGAATGTGACCTCATATTTATGTCGAAATTGTTTTTAAATCACGTCGGTGATTAAAACGTTATTCGGGAGTTTTCTTAAAATGTTTTCTCATTACAAAGTAAAATCAATGCAAGTCATAGTTATTTTGAATAAAAACATTTAAATACGTTTCGATGACTTCATGAAAACCATTGTTTGACTTCCCTGCGTCGACTGGGTAAATAAACCATGTCCTGCATTAATAAAGTACTAAAGTAACTGAACATTAAAGTGGAGCAATGTTTTACAGGAACCTGGGCAGAATGGGATCAGTGGCGCTCGTGCAGCGTAACATGTGGTAGAGGCATACGTTCTAGAAGGCGTTCATGCATTGGTTATAATTGCCCCGGGACAGAAAGCGACTTAGGAGACTGCAGCATGGATGAGTGTATAGGTTTGAATCATTTAAATTTGAATACAAACGTTGTTGATAATATAAAAATTTATTTTATTATAAAATAACTATATTTGATTTCAGACGTCAACAATGAATTATATATTGCATTTGTTTACAAAGACACTTAAAATGACAGGAACGTGGGCTGAATGGGAATCTTGGGGTTCATGTAGTGTGACATGCGGTGGAGGTACGCGATCACGGCTCCGACCTTGCATTGGGCAAAACTGCCCCGGTCTAGACCGCACATCAGGAGATTGCAGCATGGATGCCTGCATCGGTTTGTTTAAATTCTATAATATTTTTCAAACACAACTTTAATTATCTTTCAAACGTATCTTTATTTTCTATATAACATTTAATGGAAACTATTGACAATTATCATGCAATCTAATTTCAATATATAAGGAACATGGGCCGAGTGGACTCAGATAATGTTCTTATTTAACACGTTTGTGTTCAACATTCATTGATTCAATAACCTTTTATATGGAAATATTTTATACAATATTTTTCGATATAAAAGGAACATGGGCAGATTGGAACACATGGGGCTCGTGCAGTGTCGGTTGTGGTGGAGGTACACGCTCAAGAAGCCGATCTTGCATTGGAGAGAACTGTGTCGGCTCACCTACTGATTCTGAAGACTGCAATATGGACGCTTGCATAGGTTTAACATTTTATCTAGTAAAATGATGTCTTCAATGTATATACCTTTGCAACTAAGATTCAGATCAAATTGTTATTTAACATTTTTTTGTTAAATACTCATTGATTTACTTACCTATTATATGGAACTATTTTACACTATATTTTCCAATATAAAAGGAACATGGGCAGATTGGAACACATGGGACTCGTGCAGTGTCGATTGTGGTGGTGGCACACGCTCAAGAAGCCGGTCTTGCATTGGAGAGAACTGTGTTGGCTCAACCACTTTTTCTGAAGACTGCAATATGGACAATTGCATAGGTACATCATGTTCAGTATCAAACGATCCTTTCAATTACTGCCATATTTTCACGTCAATTCAGGAAGCATATATAGAAACATTTTTATGTTCAGCTTTCATTGAATTTTTAACTTGATATAAAGACACAAGTGCTGCAAAATATCAATCGATTTATAAAGGAACATGGGCTGATTGGGATACATGGGACTCGTGTAGTGCTGATTGTGGTGGTGGCACACGCTCAAGAATCCGGTCTTGCATTGGAGAGAACTGTGTTGGCACACCTACTATTTCTGAAAACTGCAACATGGACACTTGCATAGGTTCAAGATTTTATCTAGTAAAATGTGTCTTCAATGTATATACTTTTGCAACTAATATTCAGATAATATTGTTATTTAACACTTTTGTGTTCAATACTCATTGATTTACTTACCTATTATATGGAAATATTTTATACCATATTTTTCAATATAAAAGGAACATGGGCAGATTGGAACACATGGGACTCGTGCAGTGTCGATTGTGGTGGTGGCACACGCTCAAGAAGCCGGTCTTGCATTGGAGAGAATTGTGCTGGCTCATCAACTGTTTCTGAAGACTGCAACATGAACACTTGCATAGGTTCAAGATTTTATCTATTGAAATGATCTTTTCAATGCATCTTCTCTTGCAATCTGTGTTTGGAAAATATTGTGATGATCAATCATCATGTTCAACATTATGATTGATCATCAATAACTTGCTATAATGAACCATTTTATGCAATATTTGTTTCTATTTAAAAGGAACATGGGCAGATTGGAACACATGGGGCTCGTGCAGTGTCGATTGTGGTGGTGGCACACGCTCAAGAAGCCGATCTTGCATTGGAGAGAATTGTGCTGGCTCATCAACTGTTTCTGAAGACTGCAATCTGAACACTTGCATAGGTTCAAGATTTATCTATTGAAATGATCTTTTGAATGTATCTTCTCTTGTAATCTGTGTTTGGGAAATATTGTGATGATCAATCATCATGTTCAACATTCATTGATTCAATAACTTGAAATGATGAATCATTTTATATCATATGTATTTCTATTTAAAAGGAACATGGGCAGATTGGAACACATGGGGCTCGTGCAGTGTCGAATGTGGTGGTGGCACACGCTCAAGAAGCCGATCTTGCATTGGAGAGAACTGTGTCGGCTCATCCACTGTTTCTGAAGACTGCAATATGGACAGCTGCATAGGTTTAAAATGTTTTATTTAAATAATCGCCTCTTTTTCTTATATTGTTTCATCAATTTATAAAGCATTTGAAATTAAATAATGATGTCCAACTTGTATGGATTCATTATCTAATACCATGACACTAAATTAAGGCATAATCATTTCAAAGGAACTTGGGCTGACTGGAATAACTGGGGTACGTGCAGTGTAGAATGTGGTGGCGGTACACGCACTAGAACCCGATCATGTATAGGTGAGAATTGTGTTGGCTTGCCTACAGAATCTGAAGACTGCAACATCGATACATGTTCAGGTAAGGCATTAATATACCTAAAAATTTGCATAGCTAAGTATAGTTATTTACTTTGCATAGATTTATATTTTTCTCAATAACAATACCAATAAAACACATAAATAGCAACAACAAATCATGTCCATGTCATCGTTTCTTGACCATATCCCACCTTATATCTACAGGTTCTTGGTCAGCATGGTCAATATGGGGCATCTGCAGTAGGACCTGTGACACGGGATCACAGACTCGACGGCGTACCTGCCTAGGAGGTGCATCTTGTCCTGGGAGAGGTTCCGAAACCCAAAGCTGCCGTATTCGGTCATGTCCGTCAGGTAATAAAGGATTTTTGAAAAGTACACACCCTCTTAAAATCATGTCCTTATTTAACAAATTCACCGGGATTAAGTACAGCCACCTACCATCAAAGTTCCTTACCAAAATGTATTTTGTTTCATCTAGAAGTTCAAGAAGTGGGTTCGCAAATGTTTTAAGACCTTAACAAAACGCTTATGGCATTGAGCTATACAGAAGATATTAAGAATAACCACTTAGTATTATCTCTTTTACTGAGGTTTAACTGGATATTATACATAACATTTCAATTTATTAGTTCTATACTCAAAAGATGGAGTCCAAATTCATAATTTTATTCTTACCAATAACCACACAATATAGTTTTATGAATGATTTTCATACAATAGGATTTCAATGGTGACTTAATTCTTATCAATATTTTAACAGGAGGAGACGGCAGATGCTATGACACCCCGAGCGGGCGTGTATGTGAATAAGGTGCATTGTATAGGATTGACAATTTCATTTTGTTATACATAACACGTGAATATCCTAGATTATTTTGTAAATTATTAATTAAGAGAGGTGGTTTAATTAGTTATACATAATAAGTGAATATCAAGATTAGTGTTTATTTTTTCTAAAATTTCAAACTACACCTTAGTTCTTTAGCCATATTTTTCATTGTGTAATTTTACACAAGAATGCACTTAGCTCACCTTTAAAAATAGTTTCCTCATGCCTTAATTCAGCCACACATCAAATTACAACATGTGAAATGATTAGACAATCATATATATAATACATTACTTATATTCAAATAATTAAACCACAGAATTTAAATCTAAATGTTCGTGTGTGTATACATTTCAGGCATATATCTCAATGTAAAAGCCAAATGTTTACCAATACTATTGCGAGTGTGTCTTATGTAGTAGTAATGAACAGTAATAGCAATTAATCTATGTGTATTTATTCATGCAAATTACAAATAATACAATTACAAAGGAATATTAATCATCATGTTTAACGTATGTATTTGCAGTAAATAATTTATAGCTTTTTGTGTCGATGAAACACCAGCAAAATTATATGTCCTGAGATATTCTTATATCATTATATCACTTGTTGTAAATAAATAGACTGTCCTTTTTCCTTGTTCATATCAAAGTCTGATTATACCTATCTACATTGATCTATTTTCAAATTGCTAGTCTATCAGAAATAAATACACGGTATAATAAGGATTGACCTTCCTTCTGAAAACATTATGGAATATATAATGGAAGATAGGCAAAGCAATAATATTTTTGGAACGATACATAACGATTATAGCAATATTATCAAATCACTTTATGATAATTCATAGTATTATATTGCACCATTTCTTTAACTGCCAATAAAATTAATAACGAACGCTTTTAAAATGAGGGGCTATGAATGTATTTATTTATGCTATCATTACTTCAGACGACTCGATTACTTGATAAGAAGCCAAAGGTCGTTAACAAAATCCATTTAAAACAATGTAAGTATTAACATAATTGAAAATAGCAAAGAAGCAAACATAATTTACAATTTGCTCACAGCCGTTCTGGTTTTGGACGCTTAATACAATATAATATGGTAGAAAATAGAAAAGTATGCTGCAGAGGGAATATGAATATACATATGCATACTGAATGGCCAATCTATTACATAAACAAACTAAGCAAGATGTTTTGTATCATACTGTTTACAAAATCCACGATAGCGAATAAGTGGTATAGTTACTTGGTATTGTATATCTTTTAGCAAAGCATATAAGAGACATGAGGTTATAACTGCAGATATGAGTAAAATTGCTGCTGATCATATGTGAGTTTTATTGGATTTTATAATTCCATCACAACATTAAAGATATTAAAACTGGCACCGAGATAAACTAGTCGGGTATTATTTAGTTTCGTTTTGAAAACAAACTATACTAAACGTTTTGATTTAGTATGAATATGATCAATAAAGACGATGACTTACAGCAAAATAGAAATTTGTAGATGTAATTTTCGATGCAATTCTCATCGCAACAATTTACTACAAAACATATAAGAAAGTTATACACCTGCTTTTTTGTATTACACCATACGCTTAAAATATGTGTCACACAATCCACCACAAATAAAGAGAAAATTATTGTCTTGAAAAAGTCAAATCAAACTGCTATTACGAGACAAGCAATGAAAGAGAAAAACATACTAGCCGTCATTAATATTATTCCCAAGTTTCTCATTGTATAACGTGTTAGAAATACTAACCTACTTATCAAGACACTTTAAATGTAGTTATTTTTCACAAACAAATTAAGCAAATAAAATTAAAATATAAAGGAATGTTTTAAAGGCCTGTTTATCCATGATACACTTCACTTCTTTGCGATAAGTCAAACATAAATAGGTCATTATTTTACTATATGCCACAGGTGAAAACTGTTGTAAAAATAAATAATTGTTTGAATATTGTGGAAGTTTTTTTAGACTAGAATGAACTTGGCTAGTATCTATTCGTCGGTATTAATCGCAATATACAACAGATAATGAGCGAATCACGTGTAGATGAATTCAAATGGATCAAGCATGTGATACAGCATGCTGAAGTTAATTTACTGAGTTTAGATAAGTTTGGATATATTCTAGAACTTAGAAGGTTTGGGTGTATCGGGACGGTTTATACTGGAATTATGCACACTGTCCTAAAAGGATGTTCATCAGACTTATACGACTTCGCAATCGATACAAGCTAGTCGCATCGTCATTTGTGCCCAAAACTACTCCAATGTCGCTATTTGGGAAAATAACGTGTCTTATTTTCAATTTCAAAATAAAATTTATCATAACTATTATTTCTACGAAACATTGTAGGTTTTGTGTTAAATATGCCGTTATACATTGCGTTATACATTACATCATTTTTTTTGTTTCCGTGACATCCTGACCTCGAAGTAGCATAGGGCACAGGATTCAAAGTTGGGTTGTGATGCAAAGATACTAGGCAATTGGCCTGTGTTGGTAGGAGTTCTCAATCCGAATCATGCATGACCAGCCATGCGCAGATAGAGAATACCCACACACCGCAAGAAATGGCACAAAATAGTTTTTAGCCAGCCCCTCCAAACACTCGTGTTTCAATATTTGGGTCATCTTCGGTGAAAGGGAGGTCATCAGGAGAGGAATCAGAAAATATTGAACCAATTTATACACAATAATTCAATAAAATATGAGATCGTAATTTTGTGAAAAATAATCTAATCATAATTCAATCTTTCATTATAAAATGTATCTATAAATATTTGATTGTGTTGAGTCTTTGTGTTCATTTATATCACAAATCAGACTTTTAAAAAATATGTAGCGGAGGAAATTCTTGAAGCGTGAGGTCGAATATGTTTTCTGTACATGTCCATTTTCTATATCCTGCAGCCTGGATTATATACCGGCGTCCCTTTTGAAAGCATTTACTGATGAACTCGCCACAGCTAATACAAATCTCTGCAACAAGGAAAATGCCAAATAGCCTTAAAAATTCCTGTGTGGCGCCTCAAATGAAACAAAACACATATTCCTGCCGAACTCAAGTCATTTCAATCCATCGTAAATTTTTCATTCCTTCACAAACTCAGAGAACAAGTCTTCATCAACCAACTGAATGAGCAATTTCTATTAAAACAATCGTTTGAACCGCCGCAGTCTATATATAAGCCATACCATAGTACTGAAACTGCGCTTTTCAGGATAGTAAATGATAATGGTAACAAAGTGGTGCTAGTTCTCCTGAATTTGTCGGCTGCATTCGACGTCGTCAACCATGATATAGTCTCATCGCGAATGAGCCACTCCCAAGGCATCGATGGAACTGTGTTAGATTGGCTGAGATTTATCTTCGAAACCATACGTTATAGGTAAATGTAAATGGCTTTGGTTCCGGTTAAAAACAAATATATCAAGTGTGACGTACCTAAAGGCAGCAAGATAGGCCCCCGTGCCTACAAGAAGTACACGGAACCACTTAGGACGCTCGCTCGGCTATAAATGATTGAAGATCTTTTTAATGCCTAAATTATATGTGCAAATCTTAAATGCAAGCACGAAATTTCAACCAAACGCAAAGCCTCAAACTGGCTATATCGCAAAAAGCGAATCAGATGTACAACAATTTACTCAAAGTCAACTCGTCAAACACCGAATTTCTAGTTATCGGTTCCGACAACAATGGCACTAGACATCAGGTCAACTATATCAAAGTGGACAACGAACAGTCAACGCCTCCCCGAGGGCAAGAAATCTCGGTGTAACCATAAACCAAATCTCCGATTTCGTTAAATCGTGGCGATACCGACTCTGTGAGCTATGACACATACGAAAGTTTCATTTAGAGAATACGACCAAGAATATCGTCCACGCATTGATCATATCAAAGCTGAACTATTGCGACTCCTTATATGTTAACCCGCCTGACAAACTCATCGCAAAACTACAGAGGTTTTGAGTTTTGAACGGAACGAATATGTTTTGTTTGTTTATAGATATTTCTGTAATTAAATTACCAGAGTAATATTATAGTTGTGTAGTGGTGGCAAACATAGACATATAATATATAATACGGTTAAGAGCTATCCATTTAGGTGCTTACAGTTCGGTGTCTGGTTTGGTTCTGCCAGTGGAACTGTAGTGAGGGATCTTTGGCGGGTCATGGTTTCACCTAATTGATCGGGTGGAAGTGCATATGTACGATACTACACTGGCCTAAAGTTTTCCTCATCTCAACGCTGTTTACATATTCTCTATAAATAAATGTCATTTAGAATGTTTGACAAAAAACTGTATCAATTTCAGAATTCATTTTGTGACTTAACTTATCAGCTTCATATCGTCTCATGTTGTTGCTTTCAGTCATACTACTGTGTTTTATTCAATACAAACTCAATATGATAACAGACGGTGATATTAGAACCGATAAGTATAGGATTCGTAACGAAGCACAATGAATACAATTTAATAGCACAAAAACTCCATGCAAACGTTTTTATTTAAAACCATTATCTGAAAGGATAGAATATTGAAAACAATACTGCCAGTATTGTATACTTCTAGTATTCCGTTCAGTCTGATTTACCGGACGGCTACTTGGTGTGAAGTAATAAAAATAATGCGGGAAAGACCTCGGTGAATGTGGGTCCATTATTTACAAACAAAGCCACATTTACTGCTCTCAAAATAGAGACCAATCATATTGCACAACCATTGTGACGTAATTAAACAGCTGACAGGTTGAAGAAAATGTCAACAATGGATGCAATCGCAAAATATCGAATTTTGCTGTTTTAAAGATGATTGCAATACTTATTTGTATATGCGAACTAGTGAAAACACATTTATATATACTTGAATAAGCACAAGTAATTTGGCGATGCAAAACCTATTGGATAAATGAATATGTTACGAAATATGTGAAACAAATCTGACAACTCATTGCTTATCGCTATCAAAAACAAAGGATTTTTTCACGTGTTGATTTATTTACAAAATGGGATTTTTCGTCAAACTGCGAATAATTCTGTGGAAGAATCTTACACTCAAGATTCGATCCCCGGTATGTATTGACATATGATATTTCAATGTCATTGTGATGTTTACGTACACCTTACTCTTTTTTCCCACAACTTCAAGTTCCAGTTTCAGCGCAGTCTTTAAAAGCACGCTTTCCTAACGAATTCATTTCCAATCCGAAATCACAATTGCAACTTAATGTAATTTATGTTGAAGGACACGAGCTTTTTTTATCTACAATTATATTACGAATGTAAATAATGATAAGTTGTCTAACGATGCTACAACAGGGTGTAGCATAAGGACCGAGACCCTCGTTAATTTTGAGGGTAAATCAAGATTACCGAGGCAGACTTGAGGTACCCTCGAAAAATTACGTAGGGACAAATCGAGGCATTATTTAGGTACCTTGGACAAATTTTCGAGGCAAATTTCAGGAACCCTCGAAAAATTACCGAGGCAGAATTCTGGCTTATGCTACACCCTGCTACAAAGTCACACGATTCAGAATTCATATCGTTCTCCGCACAAGCCTAAATACTCGTAATCCACCTCTAAATTATCTTGACGAGTACAATAGGGCTCGATCAACCATTCGAAATAGGTTTAGCGCATAAATTAGGTCTTATTTTGGAGAATTGAGAATATGAAAAATCGGGATTCACTTTGATGAAACACATCCATTTTGGTGAAGCACATCCATTGTTTCATTGTTTAATTGTTTCAAGTCATTGTTTCGGTATGAACTTGAGTGATTAGACGGTCGCTATGATTTCGTAGGAGCCATATACCCTTGGGCCTGTGTTGTACGTTAATGAAACTTTATGACTGGAAACATTTTGACTAGAGAATTTTGACATATATTGTCCATTTCGGAATGGGCAATACAATGTTCGGATAAACTAGCGTGCGACGGCAATACACTTTTAAGACAAAGAGACGTTAGTTGTTAAGTTGCATACGATATCTTTGTTTGAGTTATATGTGTATCGGATAAAACATAGTTGATCTGACTGTATATTACTTCTCTCTGTAAACAATCCATTGTAGTCCTTTGTTTGCAAACAACACCTTTAGGTAGTGTCCAGAATAAAAGTTCTCAATGTGTTATCTCTTGAATGAGGACCAACTGACACTGAGCAAAAAATCACTGATTCGAGGCCAAAGGGTAATCCCCTTATCTTACTTTTCCTTAAGTGTGACATAGCAATTTCCTCGGAGAACTAATAACCTCGACACATTTTACTCTATAATCACATTGTGTTTCATTGAATGAAACCGATTTCTTTAAAAAAAATACATGTTATAGCAATGTGGATGCATATAGATTGTACCAGAAAGAGTAATTTAAACATTATTTCCAAACGTTAACAAAGACCAATTGAATAGAGCAACTTTTATCATATTTGTGCAAGAAGAGGCCGATATAGATGTTAGGCGAGCCTGTCCCTCATATAGTGATGTACAATGTATAATTCATGCTTAAACCTGTAAATGATTTAATGAACTTTTTATATATTTTTTCTATTGCAGCTGGTGCTTCTGTTCGAAGTGTTCATCCCGTTGGTGCTTTTCGTCATCCTGCTCATGATTCGCCACAAGCAGATGCCATATCCCAAAGACCCCTGTGAGTATCCATGTCCTTTCCCCAAAGAGTTAACGTAATAAAAGGAATGGAAACGTTTGACAAATACACTTCATAAAAACCCCTGTGAGTATAACCCGCATAGGGCAAACTGTTCATCGACATTCCTCAAAAGGTTATGGACAGTCCGGAGGACAAAATTAATGCAATATTGCGAACTAGAACGAAATCCATCAGGCACGAATCCAATAATATTAAAATCAGTCTTTCGCTAGCGAATCCAAGGTTTCGGTGAAATCAAAATTTCGCGTTAACATATACAAGATATCCTAAGAGGTGAGGGGTAAAGGGATTCTGGGGCAAAAGCCCCAAACCAGCCTGGCAAAAATTCCCTTAGGGTTTGAAGGCTCTTTCGCCGAGCCTGCAAAAATAGGGAGGGGAAAAGGGCTTCTGACCGTTCACCGGGTAGAAGCATTTATTGAAAAGCGGGTCACAAAATGCATGATTTCCAACTTAACCTTTGTGTTTGAGCAAGTTAAAATGCTCATAAAATTATGAAATTTCGCCACAATATAGGTGTATATCTTGATTATACTATGGCTAGATATGAAATATATTGTTCAACAATTTCATAGCAATAACTCACACAACATTTTGCAACTCTGCTTTGGTTCCTTATTGAAAAGTGGGCCACTCCGGTTTTTACATAGTAAATAGGTCATTATCTTATTAATACACTTTTTAAAGCAATTAAAATATTATTGTAAATAAAAGAAACGTATAACCCTACATTTACTTGCTTATTTATCATTTTTATCATTTCATTTACCGCGTTATACATTTTAAATCAATATCCTAAATTTGCTAAACGGGTGATACACATCAATTTTATTTTGCTGAAATATAATTGATACATTTCACTGTATACCCTAAAAGCCTATATACATGTATATTTATTAATGACGTTTAAGAATCACAATGATACACATGGTTTACAGACTCACAAAAAACGTTGCAATATGACTGTCTGACTGTGTCCGAAAAGCAGAAACTATGATCAGATAAATTATACTCCATAAATCATTAATTGATAAAACTGGATTACTTTTAATCATTTTATGAAAGGTTATCATTACAGGAAATCAACCTTTAATGATTCTGTCTTCACTTATCGTTCAAAATAGCAACAGCTACAATCCATCACATCTTTTTGGCATAAATCCTTTTCTCAATAGTGTGAAACAATTATCATTCAATCTGTTGAATTTTGGACATGAATTCCTCTAAATAATTGATATTGCTTATTAGTAGAAATAAACTTTTGAATTTATATCGAATTTACTCAAGAGAGTTTATAACATAAATTTAAATATAATCCAATTCGTGACCGAACAAAAACAAAACTAAATGGCTGCGGATATTCTCGGCTCAAGTTAAGATACCCTCGACCAATAATTTACGAAATTAATTTTTCATAAATGTTGTTTCGAAAAGTGGCGAGGAGGTTTGCTCGTTTAATTTATATTAGCTTATGGCTGAGGGACAGTGCATTTGTTGTAGCTATGAATTATTGATTCAAATAACACTTTAGCAATACATTTATTAATTTAAATGCATAAACAGAGTGTGATAGTGAGATAATAGACAATTTATTATGTAAAAACCGGAGTGGCCCACTTTTCAATAATGAACCAAAGCAGAGTTGCAAAATGTTGTGTGAGTTATTGCTATTAAATTGTTGAACAAT
>LQRL01025024.1:2908-16689 GCA_001703475.1 Hydroides elegans
GGCATAAAACAAAGTTGTCCCGAAACGCCAAACTTGCATTACCAGGAACGACACATAAAGACTCCCAATATTCAATACTTATTACTGATATCAATGCTCCGCTTCTCCTATTTCTACTTCAGCTACTAGTCAATGGACCCGGTACCTGTATTCCGGTTTGTGCTGCAGCTTTCTTGTTAACAGTAAGTTCCTTTTAAAAATAAACACTGAAACAAAGTTTAAGTCGCAATCATAAGATGATACTTGTTGTACATGTACTATTTGCCTTGGATTATTCTTAAGACTGATCAGTTTTCAAGCGTTTCGAATATTTATTCTATATGCATGTATATGCCTATTTGTTATGTCCGTTTTGTTGTATTCATATGCATTTACATTACTTTTATACAAGAAAATGATACAGTTAGAAAATAACGAAAATATGATGAAATTATAAAATTGTGTAATTCGATTGCAGTTTAATATACATTACATAGGCATATTTTTTTCGCCAACAGGTGCTTGGTCGGAAAGTGACAATTGTTTTCGTCGAGAGTATTTGCCGCGTTACTACGATGTCACTGAGCGGAAGAATATTGTATTACCTCGCCGATCACCTCTTTGTACAGTGGCCCGAACTACATACGCGCTACCCGTTTACACACTACATCGGAAGGATTGTATAGCAGATCTTGGGCTATTAAATTTATTATATGTCATATAACGCTCAATAAAGTATTTAATTGGAATATCTAGGTCTTTCTCTATATTAAAATATTAACTTACAAAGATATATAAGTATATATCTTTATATATTTATTATATTTTTGCTGTGACATGCATTGAAATATATGTTTTCATATGTATTAATATTTACATTATATTAGTAAAAAAAAACATGTTCAATGTTGATCACTGATGATCACCAAAGTGCCTCTATTCATTGTTGTCTTGATTATTCCTGAGGTGTGATTAATTGACTTGTTGGTGGCACTTATGTAAAATCAAAACGCTTTGTATTTTATCATGCAGAGCAGTAATACATATGTTTTGTAACTGTTCAGGTTATGAATCAAAGAACAGCGTGGGATGTAATTGCCCCAGTTGGACATTCATTTCATTAATTAATTGATCAGAAATGAGAATGTTTATGATAACTTCGCGATATTATTTGATATTATCTAAGATTTCCTATAGAGAATTTATACATAATGATAATATCTATTTATATCTGTATGTTTGTGACGTCCAACGCTCTTGTCGGAACTTGTAGTCAAATAATTTATTTCACGTCATTGGTTCTGATTTTGTTGTTTATGGATATTTTTCAATGTGTCCTACTTTTGTTCCAAAACATGTTACTGAAAAGCTTTTGTGTGTTAGACTCTATTTTATCCTCTTTAGCAGATACGTCACCAAAAATCTCGAAGTCGTAAAACATGAATGTTCATACAGTGGTATTATATTTTAACGTGGCAAAGGTCAATTTAACAATATTATACTTTATATGCGGCGACCGCTCAGACTTTTTTGAAACGAATGTCTGTTTTATGAGCCAGTAACCTAGCAACATACCCATACTCCACGTCTTTTGACGTAACTTTGCGTTGTATACCGAAAAATAATTCCCGTATATTGACAGGTGGGCGTTTAGGACAATGCTAGGCAATGCTAGCAATAATGTATAGATTTCTGGGTCAAGTTTTAAAATGAGTATAGGGTATAAAAGCGGTTTCGTACCTAGTGATACTCATCAGGCCGACTTTATGAATTAATCGCGGTCTTAGTTATAAAACTAAATAAAAGGAAGAAGTCGATCCAAAGCTCCAACCTTGTGGGGGCTACCCTTATGCTTTTAACATAGGTTTTTGGCACCACACCGGCTCTTTTACAGGTATGGGTGACTTTTATACATACAGCTAGGTAACAGGCATGTTTGCCAGTGTTTTTATGCTCATTATTTTGTATAAAACCTTCTCAGAACAATGTCTAAGCTAGGGGGGGACATAGACAATGCCTACGGTAATAAATTAAGTAGAATTCTACTCTATACAGTGGTATTATAGAATGGGCCAGGAGTTTTTTAAATGGTTGCCAGAGTTAACCTCCGTATATTTAAGAAAAAAGTGCTGCAGACGATACTTTTAAAACAAAATATTGACTACATATAGTTACTTTATGGTTGAGCCTTGCTTAGAGATTGACTATGGTTGAGTCTTGTTGGGATTTTGACTATGGTTGAATCTTGTCAAGATTTTGACTTATACAAACGCTCGTATAAATATTGTGGCGTTCTAAGCTCTCAACATATTTGGGAATCATACAAACGTCCTCGCCAATTGATACAATAAAATAAGTATAAACATGCCTAAAATATGTGTCTGTTAAACAATCATTTGTTATTTTATCTATCTTTTATGGTTTCATTTGATCATAAATTGACTAAATGTTTAATATTTGCGTATTTTGTCGATTTTTGGCTGGGTAGCCTTTCTCCCATGTCGCTCATTATAGCAAGTTTTATTTGAGTGCTTTTATGGACTTACCGATAATTTTTTACATTTAGGATGTGCTTCCGGCAAAGGCCTTCTGTATAAATATTGGTAAGAGGAAATAGCACTTAGTAATTTGTAGCTTACCTAATATTTTAGTCCTAATTTTCATTTATTTTATAAATAATCCTTTATTCCTTGTTGTATGGCATTGTTTAGATTTGTCTATCGCATTACGACTTTTTTGTGCTCAACATTTCTCTTTATTTTATTCCGTCTTGCATAGCCGCCTTAGATTCTGTCCTGAACTGTCTTAATATAATCAGCAAGGATGCAATTAACCATACCAGCGTACCTTTTAGGGCGATCAATGGGGGCGATATTAAGTTCAATGTTTGGGTTGATAATCCCATAAAACCGTGTACGTGAATAATTTTCTTGAAGGTGCTGATGATGCTTAGTTCCCGAAAACACTGTGGTCTTTTCGTTTTAATAATGTATTAATATAAAATATTTAGTTAGGATTAATGTTGATTAACTTAATTTTGTCATATTCATCCATAAATTATAGTTCATACATGATAATAGTTTATGTGAAAGTCGTGCTAGATGTTTAAGCAATATTTAAACGTTATATCAAACATTACACTGAACATTGCAGTTGGTGTAAATTGCAATCAAATAAGTAGAGTTCGAGAATTTCGGTAAACACTTTTGCAAAAGGACCCTAAAACGAGAATTACAATTCTGGACAAATAACCATAATGAAAATGGAAAATGAAGGCCGTTACATTTTAAATATAGCAGGGCTAATTTAGTCGATGTCTACTCGCGGTAGGAAATGCAAAAGCTCTTATCTAGAAAGATATCTAGAAAACAAAAATGTTTCCAAAACCGTCTACTCTATAGCGTCCGAGCCGCTTTTGGAAATATATCTGACCATGGCATTAACAGCATATTAGTGCCAAAAGCAATATGCTGCTGTTTTGTCTTAATATGTGGAAATAACAGGAATTGAAAGGAGGCATTTGCCACCTACAGTTTCTCTCCCCGAGGCGGCGCCGTATTTAGGAGACGGTATTGTTATTTGATACAAAAGGGGAAATGATTGGTTATTAATAATCAATTAATGAACATGAATGAGACCGAAAGTCGTGGTGACCTTTTAGGAAATGAAATGAATTTCTGCCGAAACAAATCTGGACCTTCCACCCAATAAAGGTTAATCGCTCTCAAATGGAGCGCGTATTGAGTGAAATGTTAAATAACATATCGCGCATGTCTTACTCGAATCCTAGTTGAGCAATTGTGTTTCACCATTCATATAAGGATAAATTTAGATGATGTTGTATATTTTGTTGAATTAGGTATATGAACTATTTGAGTTTGAAAATTGAAACAAAAAACTTTAAATTCTGTATTAATAAATAGATTTGATTATGTTCAAATAATTCATTTGTGATTTTGTACGAAAATATTGAATTATAAGTCTTCTTTGATATTCGAACAGAGAACAGATTGTGATATGAATAGTGATATGATAAAACTATGTATGAGCTTTTCATGCTTTGTGGATATTCATTAATGATGTTTATGTGTGGAACAACAAGTAGGGCGTTTTCCATAGAAACAGTTTCACCTGTGTAGCAGCAATTAATTTGGCAACCAAGAATTATCTGCTTAATAAGAAGAGCTTATTGGAAAGAAACATTTTAACAGCGGATTTCCGTTTGATTGACAACGCCAGACTCGGACGTAATTGCTTGATTGCAAATTATTGGATTAATATTGATTATTATATTTTGTTTTTGTAGTGCAAGGAAAGGTGCTTATTACTCAGGCTTTAAGTGGAAAAAAATTCCAGAACTATTTTCATAATTGAGATGGATCTAGGTGAGATCTAGAAATGAGACAGGTGTTCTCATTTCAAAAAGAACATTGCCAAAAACAATAAAAATTATATTTAAATAAGTTCGATTATGTAAGATCAGTTCATATTTGTACATTGTAGTTTTTCTCAACTTTCATTGCTGAAGTGAGGAAATGTCGTTGAAAACCAATCCTTTTTCGAGATAAGGGCTTGCAAAAAAAAGGTAGCCACTCACCGTTTTGATTTCTTCAAAGTGCTTTCTATTATTTGTCAAGGCATCGAAAACGTCCGTTTCAAGGAGCAGTTATCAGAACGTATATGATTGATTGGATGATATGCATGTTATGAGTGCTTATGGCGAGGACATTTAATATTTTCAAGACGCACTTAAGTATTACATATACATGTGGCTATTGTTCTTGTCGAGATAAACGCAAACAATTATGCAAATGCTGACTGTTTCGTATAAATACAGTATGATTTTTCAACATCAATCAACGAGCCATTACCGCGTATTTGAATTATTCAAAATCAATTATTTTAATCGATAAATTTATATAATTATTAGATTAAAAGCAATGATCTCGAATTGTGAATGAATCACACCGCAGCGCCTCAGTCCTAATAAATGACTCATAATCAATTACGGCAAATATGTGCAATTATGCGACTGTGTGTAAAAGCGACAACGGACTTATCACAGCTTTTTGATATTGATGAGACATAAGCGATGAATGCAGTTATGACTTATGTGTAAAGCCTCCAATTATCGATTACCATTGGCCGCCCAGGGGTAATTGACTGATACCTTGTTGTTGATATAAAATAAAACGCCCGTCAGCGAAATGACTGACTTTCAACGGGACCTCGCTTTGGGGACAGGTGGGCTTTATCAGTCTCGCTCAACGAATGTCACCAAACATGAAAGCAACAGGGTTGTTGCTCCTCCTCCCCTCTCATACGTGCACTCAACGAATACAAAGCCACAGGTATTAATGCAAGGGCAATCAAATGAGCCACGAATATCGAATCAGACATTATGTGTTATTGATGAAAAATCGCAACCAGTGCAACATGGTGATAAAAGTGTGGCTACTCATAAACAATCGTTATGCCCATATGTCGCCACAGCTTCTACCTGTAACCACGTCGACGGCTCAGTAAATAGCCACACCGATGATAGTTCAATAAAGGCAATAACATGTTCAGTAACTACAGACGCTTCTATTAAAACACCTACGTCTATTTTGATAAATGATTCAAATCGAAAAGGTATTAAATCGATTGGACGCAGTGTTTCTTTTCAAGTGAGAGATATTCGCTCAGAGATTGAAGTGACACCTGGGTTTAGACGGAGTAAAAGCCTGAGGATAACAAACAGGCGAGATACATCAATACATGAAGAGGATAAAATCAAAACAGATCAAGATAAACCAATATTTCTAAAAACACTGGATACATTAATTCATAAAAATAAACCACAGTTAAAATCATTTCAGAACAAACCTAGTTCATCTATTGGATTACAGAAATCAGCTTCTATGGATAAAATTAGTAAACAATACGCAGATGTCAATCAAAGCGATTCAAATGACACAGACAAAACGGCGTTGGAATATAATTTCGAGGATTACATCCCGGAACAGAGATGGTCACGTGAGCGGAAGTTCCCCGAATGGGATTTGTATCCAGGCAACAGAATGAAACGCGCTAACGCTGTATCGCTAGTAACCGAGCGGTCGCCACAACGCTTAAATATTAGAGATGATCAACATGACGACGGATATGTGTCGCCGGGGACACTGAGTAGCGATCTTACTCCGGTGTCGCTGGCGTCGACGTCAAGTCTGTTATTCGATACATCGAACGATTCGGAACATTCGCCCCGTCAAAAAGACAGCATTAACAATTCGGCTCAACGATCTCGTGAAAGCGGAATCGGTGCGGCTCCACAACATCCACTGCACAAAGTTGGAAAATCGAACGGTTCTGAACATACGAAGCATCAAAATGAAAATGCGACATATTCGGATAAGCCAGTCGCGGCAGTAAATCCAATGAAGATGCCAGATAATATGGTTATCTCACCGTCATCTGAGGAGGCGAAAGCCATTAAAACGGATTTCGGATACGTTGATGTGAGTAGGATTCCGAGCTTCAAACGCATGAATACAAACTTGCGTTCGAAGCGGAATTTCAAAACAGACTATACGCGGAATCAGTCAACTTTAGAACGAAAAATAACGAAAATTACAGAATCGGTCGATAATGTGTCCATTCATGCTAACAAAGACCTTGATTTGAATAAATCAATGAATAAACATGAATCGCCTCAAAACTCGATAAATAGCAGCAGCCCATTAGAGACAGGTGATCAATTAATTATGCAGCAGAAAAATGGCGCCAAAATTACGCACAATGAGTCATTATGTTCATCAAGGTCGCACAACAGTAGTAACAATGAAAGCGTGACGGACCCTTCTGCATGGCAACGCTTGGTTGCGCATACCCCTCCACCCCCGGAGGCACCCACGTTTCCCATTGGAGGTGATTACGCAACGCTAGCACAATCAGAACCCTACCTGGCATCAGAAGGCAAGATGAATTTGAAGGGCGCGAACAATAACTTTGCTGCGCGCGAAAGAATTTCGCATTCAAGCTCTTTTATTCCTTCCGATCGGGAACACAAGAGCGGCCTTAAACAATTAAACAGTAGCTCGCTACAGCAGCATAATTATAGCCCTGCACGCGATATTACTGAGGCTGAGGGCGATATTAATTCATTACGGCCTCAAAGGGCTATCGATTATTTGCATCACAGCAGCAAAGATGCAACAATGAGTGATTCCAAGAGTGGCGCGAATACATATACGGCCGCAGCAACGCAGCAGCATTGCACCTGTACCAGGTGTTACCAACAACAACGACAAGTGGTCGCTAATGGCAACAATGAAAGAATGATGGAGGAGAATTGTAATTGCTGTACCTGTAGTTATGCAATGAACAATGTCAGCTCCGGGGCAAATGCAGTTGGCTCCTCGGGTTATGATACACATAATGGTTATAAATTCAAAGCTGCCAACCCCCAAACTAGTCAACATCGAGTATTATCCCCTTATGATAATGTTCCCCAGACTCCGAAAAACAATAGCAATCGACCATTATTATCTCCGTATGATAATGTGAACACTCAAAAGGAGAATGACAACGACAATATAGATGATGTACAGTCCAATAACAGTTCATCGAGCGGTGCACAAAAACGTGTCCGATTTGAACTGGATTTAGACGGAAATATGACGCATACAACGTTCTATATCAATAAGGACACCCATTCACCCATCGATGTTCATCACCAAAGTCCTATGATCTCCCATGCCGCGGAAAATGCAACAAATTCGAAAACTATTGAGAACATAGAGCTACAGAATGATGTTCATTCTCCGGGAACTGGGGACAATGTGTCGCCAAACCCGTACATTCAAATCCATCCAGCTTCGGCAAAACTCGTGATTTCTCGTACGAATCCGGAAAACGGACTTGTGAGTCAGAGTAGCTACCAATATATACCTTACCATGGCGAAAATGTCATCGATACGAATTTTGCTGATTTTAATAAGCCTGTTGCAGCCCAGCCGACGGTTCGGGATTTGAAAAGGCGGTATGAAAAGGACAATGTTGATCATGGAGTATATCACGTGACCCAGAGCCAATCAGCTTATAATGTAACTGAACACGCGCCTCCTCATAATTGGAATTACTCTCATTCAAATACATCTTCAAAGCAGCAACATCCAATGACAACAAATTCAAACACAAGTCCGCGACCAAATTATATAAGGATAAATAGTGAAGTATTGGCTATGCCAAATGACACAGATTATTCGCAAGACCACAGTAATGCGGACCCGGAACATTCAGCGACTTCAAGTGGTGCCCCGAGCCAAAACCACGATGATGGTTATATTCAAAATAATATCGTAACCTCAAGTTCCTTAAGCAGCAATGGTATAATGACCAAAACCCCTAACCGTCCATATGTTCAACCGTCACCGGAAGCAGCTACAAGCCAAAATAAAACTGACCACAGCCAAGTCCCAGAAAGAAGCGCATACGAAAAAGAAGCGCTTCGTCTGTATCACACACGAGGTCCACCTCCTCCCTATTATGTTCATAAACAACGCCAATCGCCGTCGCCTGCTTTTAGTCAACCGCAAGTTGCAACACATAGCCATACGCCGTCGATGGATACACAAACAGGCGGAATTCAGTCAACAAATTACCAAAGACATAGTCATAATGTAGATTCAAATGACCAACATTTAGATTTTAATGACTATGCAAATAGCCAAAATCTAGATTCTGATGTCAACAGATATAGCCAGCAAAACTTCGATTACTCTCCGCCAACCAACCCGATCCCCACTTCGCTTTCGAGTTCCTTCGATGGGCGCTTTCGTAACAGTTCGCCCTCACAGTACATGCCCAATGACAGTTTCGCGCAATCCGACATCGTCACAAGTAGTGTCAATGAATGGGGACCGCCGAAGCTGCGACATCACAAACGCCCTCCGTCGCGCAAAGGCCATCCCCAGCGCAATTCGGAATACTTCAATAATCTTCAACATACCCAACCTTCTGTCGGATATCCAAATACATACCAAGACGATTTAAGTAGCGGCGGTTATCCACCGTCTTCTCAAATGCATCGCTCAAGTTCCACTCAATCTTTTCATGTCAACAATCCAGGCTTACATAGAGGCCCTTCCTCATCAAATGCAAAAAAACCTCAGTTTGCGAGCAGTAGCGATATTTATAAGATGCTCGAAGCGCAACGTAGAAATCCTTTAGCACTGCACGAAAAATCACCATATAAACATTTCGCGGAGAGTTCTCTGTGATAAAGATGTATATATTTGTGTGTGTATTTATTGCTTATTTATTGGAGTTTTTTAAAATACACTTGAGTTAAATTATTGTCCAGTTTCGAACGTCTTGTCAATGCTTTTTATGTTGCGTAGTGAAGAAATATCATATCTGCTATTTCAAAATCAATATAAAGTGTTGCATGTTTGGGCACAAAAAATAGTCGCCTTTGTTTCATACAATTTTGTATTAAGAGCACTATTTGAAAATAGTAATTGTAACTACTTGCAATCAAAATCTAGGATTTCTGGGCACTGTATTTTGATGTGGATACTATGGTTTCGCGTAGTTATAACAGAAAGTGCATAGAATAACGACCAGAAATAGATAAGAAATATGAAAGTAATAGTCATAACTGTTTATAAAAAAAAACTAATTTTATATGTGCTTAAAAACAGTTTAAAAACAGTTTAAAAACAAGTTGTGAAAACATGGACATTCCCTTTCAATTTCGATTTATATTTCGATTTAACCAACTATCTTTTACACTAGATCGTTGTGTTCTTTCGCTTTTCGACTTAAGGGAATTTATTTATTACAACATGTTAAGATTCATATCTAAATCTAATATTACAAATATCAAACATGTCAAAATTAATTTAAGTTTTCTCGATCGAAAGAATGTATACCAATGCCTAATCATAAAAAGTCGTATCCTTTCGTAATTGAAATGTTGTACATGCGTAAGAAGAGGTAATTTCGAAAAGGATGTTTAATAATGAATTTAAAAAAATCATTCAATAATCAGTGAAATACAGTGAAAAACATTTTATATATCTTCGCTTGACATGGAATAGTTCGTACCCTTCTTGTTTAGATCGAGTGATGTGATATATACCTCACAAAGTGCACAGAAATATTTATAATGATAAAACTTTGTATTTATGATATTAGTTTATATATAATTGATTCGGATATACTTTTTTTTTGTAAAACGGATTTCATTTCGTCCTTTACTGAAACCTGTACTGTTAATTGACAACTGCGATGTATTTATATGAACATTATAAGGTTTTTGAATATATTGATTTATTCATTTTTGTTTTAGTTAATTTTGAATTAGTCACTGTATATAAATAAAATTTTATCTGTGACTAAATGGGTCATTCATTCGCGAAGTTTGAGGAAACTCTGGTAAAAAATCGAAATATTCTACCCTGATTAGTAAAGTTACTTGTAACAGATACAACAATTCGACTGTTTAAGTCACTTATGGTGTAGTTAGATTTCCGCTCATGACGATATCAAGAATTATAATGAATTCACTGCAATTTAAAATTCAAATCTCGTTGGTATAGCAACCGCAAGGGATTACTTATACAATGCAAATTGAAGAAACAATAAAGGATATGACTAATATGTTTATATTTTGATATATCTATTCAAATTTAGACCGTCTTGTTTACTATACAGTCCGCGTATGTGATTTATTTATTTTAAAGCGCTATTCCACGTCGTGACATTGGAGCAACAATTTTCGCAAACTAATTCAAAATAAAATTGCAACGTCTACCAATATTGAATAAATCTTTATAGTTTTATTTCTACAAAACATAATAAACATTTTTAAGCAAAAATAACACAAATATGTCTAATAACAATATCGAACAAATGCAATAATAACATTGAAAAGTATATATTGGGAAGTATTTTTTAAATAAATAATAGATAAGTATTGAAAGAGCTACTAGATTTAATATATTAAAGTCCAGTTTTTTCAACTGTTTAATATCCATATAGTATTATCCAAGGCCTGGTCCGTGAATTCATGAACTCCGCTGAAATTCAATCTTTAATAAAACATTAAAAGATAGTCTTCACGCAAAGTCTCCCATAACGTCGTCATGTGGATCTATATGATTTAGATGGGCAAAAGACAAGCGGGAGTGCAAGGGACTGATAGGGAGGACGCACTGTCTCATCTGTGATTGGTCGGATTAAGACAGTCCGTACACCACTCTCAGGACCTTACTTAATCTAAATGATTAACTGAAACCATAAAGAAAAAAATGTGTTGTCTTGATGTATCCATCACATCATTTAAGGAATGATTTTTGTTCAGCTGAAAAGAATTTGAGCACCCACACTGTACGCACAACATTCTATTCTTTTTATCTGGAAGCAGGTTCGAACCAATCCTGGATATGTGGAAAAGAAAATTAAAGTATCCGGCTTTAAAAAATAATAATATCCTTGTTTTCATATTCCAAAGGCGGATTACCAAAATCTGATAGTTTTTAGCCCGGCTTTTCTATCTGCCGCTAAAGCCAAATCAAGAAGATAGAGCCTGTAAGTGACCATTCAACGATGTGCGCCATTTATAAATGATTCCACCATTTTCCGCTTCTTATATGGGTTCAACCCGACATCATTTCCACAATACTATGGTTGGCGCATTTTTGGTGTATATGTTCATTACAGACCGAAATACACAACTAAAATGGACCATTACTTCTTTCCAAGGATTTTTAATGCAAATGATTTCAAAACCCAGCCAAGTCGTAGGTGGAGTGCGAGCCAAAAACATCCAAGTACATAGTCATTCTACTAAGCAACAAGACAAAACCACAAAGATATATTGCAAAAATGCTATTTGACACAGTCATACATGCAAAAAATGGCTGGCGGGGGTGAGGGTGAGAGGACTTTGGTGGTGACGGTGGAATATATATCACACACAAACATTAAAACAACAAAAGTATATATTCTTTACCTACTTTTGTGACGATGTGGGGTGATTGTTATGATTGAAAGAGAGCGCTTATGGCCGCCGGGGGCGATACTAGAGAAGCACGGCAGAGTTGAAAAGGCTGGGATGCCTCTGGCGGGGCGGCGTGGACAATAGGTCAGTGGCAAGAGACGGAGGCCGCTCACCAAAAGGGTCTGCGGCCATTTGAAAACGAGCCAGGCATTGTGTCGGCAATACATGTATGCTTTATGTGGGTCTCCGTGCATAGAGATGCTGCTACAGTGGAGTGCGAGTTGTTGTATGTATTTAGTATTTAGTCAATTCATTTTCAAAAATGCATACCCGTTTTTATTTTGATTTTCAGTATATATCAGGCTCAACCTATCTTTGATATTGATTTGACTTTAACCCGATGTGATTCCTCAATTTAAGATTAAATGTCCTGTAAGTCAAAGTAATAATACAAAACATAAAATACTAAAACTCTCTAACCACTGAAGGCTAAATTAGGGTCCGGCCATACGAGAAGTTTATTCGGTGTTTTCCCTAACCAACCATATTTTTTACATGTATTCCTCATGGTAACTCAAAACGGGTCAAGCTTTTCAAAACGCTATGAACTTTAAAAAAAAAATAGTTTTCTGCAATGATTACATGTGAAAGCAGCATCAAACTTCGCTTGTGGACCGCAGACCCACAGCGATGTTTGTACGTCAAGTATTAGTAACGCAACGACACTGATCCATTATCAAATCAAAATCGTTTTCATGCCAGCAAAATACGTTGTTTCTCTAATAAATTAAAAATCGAGATTTCATTAGAAAGATATATAAAAATACAATATAATGTTACAATATCTTAAATGAAAATTGGAATCAAAATAAAACCATTCTTTGGATATTTTTGCTCGAACAAAGTCAAATGAGTAAGCCCGACCCAGTTCTTACATGTGCATGCACAGACAAATTCTTCGTTATAAATCTTATGAAATTATCTGGAAAACACAATTAGATCTATGAATCGAAGTTATGCAAAGCGGTAAAGCACATTAATTCGGAAAAAAATGTGTTAATGTGAAATTGTGAGAATTGATTGCTTTGTTTCTTTCGACAGTTGCTATTTACGATTTAAGAGTTATATGTACCGTTTTTAGACCAACACGTTTTTTATTAATACAGGGATAAACAAGCATTTCTTTGATGAATGTATGTTGATTCTATGCAAAAGCTGAACTTCTTTAAAATGGTATTTTGAGAACGCTCAAAACCGCCATGCCAAGTGCATTTTTCAACTTTGAACAGAAAATGTTAAAATATTAATATTTTATCTTAACATATTAACATGCATGTATAACTCACATAGTTCCGAGTAACGAGGCACCAGACTACGCTATATTTGTTTCTCTGTTAACAGTGCCGGTAAAAAAAAAAAGACGTAAAAAATCAGGCGCGGATCCAGAAAATATTGAACCTGTGGGCGCAACAGTTTAAATAATCAGACTGAACAGGGGGCGCAAATTTTGTTGTCTTACATATAAGGGCGAACAGGGGGGGGGTGGGGGCGCGTGCCGGGTGTGCCCCCTCTAAATCCGCGCCTGAAAATTATATGACCAACGTGATAAAAAAGGATACAATAACTTTTTGCTAACTTAAAAAGGGCAATAAATAATGATGATTATATAATGTACGAAGTAAACAGAAGAAAAAAAATGTGATGATTTTAGTATTAGGGACCGGTTACATTAAAGTAGCGATTCCTGTCGCCACTTGCGATTTTCACTGTTTTCTTTATAGGACTTTAACTTTTTCTAAAATAAATTTGTTGT
>LQRL01025037.1:0-12765 GCA_001703475.1 Hydroides elegans
GACACTTTGGCATGAAGCCTCTGTCCTAGGGTTCTGAAACTTCACACATTGAAAGAATATATATTGCAGATGTGCAACGTCGAGGTTTCAGTTTGATCGATCAAAAATTGTTGAAATTATGGGGGTTCGTACTTAGACGAATTTGAGATATTTTGGGATATTCATACAACACGTCCGCGGCACTTTGATATGAAGCCTCTGTCCCAGGGTTCTGAAACTTCATACAGTGACAGAATATATATTGTAGATGTGCAACGTAGAAATTACGGGGGTCTGAACTTAGACAAATTTGAGATATTTTTGGATATTTGTACAGCACAGAAGGATTGCGCGAATATTGTGACGCTGTGAGGACTACGTTGTGTGGACGAATATGTAAGTGTGAGAAAGACGTTGTGAGAAAAACGGTGTGAGAAAGTCGTGGAGAGAAAGATGTTGTGAGAAAGACGTTGTGAGAAAGACATTTCTTTTGACCAGCTTCTTTTAATCGACAATTTTTCGTGATAAAGAATGTTTTGCATAGGCTGGGGGCTTTGCATTTCTGATGCCTATGTTTTTCAATTAGCAACTGTTGTTAAAGTAGCGGAGGACTTAATCAGTTTCACTGATCTACTTGTTAATATAGCCTTCAGTAAATCTATCTTACTGCGAGGTATTGCAGATCGAACATAGCAGTTAACCATAAGCAAGTACGATGTTCCCTCGTTAATTCGAACTACTCGGATCCGGAAATCGATTCGATTTAATCGGGGTTCGAATGTAAGAACGGTTACTGTATATGTACAAGCGATAAAGGTGCGAGCGATTCTTTTTAAGGTTGAAAGGAGTCCTAATAGTTGAAGGTCCAAAAATCAGTTAGTCAATCACCGGGCATAAATAACCCACTAGAAATTCAAATCTGAAATCAAGAATGTAAGTTGTGTGATATGGGATAGAGAGTGGCATAACTTCGATGCAAACCCGTCCGCCACTAGAGGATCAGTCAAGGCTGATTCCCGTCCATTGACGCTTAATACAAATATAAATGGAAGCGCCGAAGGCGCGAACAAAAAATAACGATTGAAATAAGATCAATATTTTTTGGTTTATATAAATACATCCATTTAACATTCTGTAGCATATCAAATATTTTACGGCGCGCATCCCTCCGTTTGCAACGCGCGATAAGAGATTTGGGCGCACGCGGCGCGCGCACGGGGTATTTTTGAACGCGCGATGTGAAATTCGGAAGCGCGAATCGCGCGTGCGCGCGTGGGTAGGGTGAACCCTGTAGGCTGTTTGATTAATTTATTATGCCCTACGTTTTTGTAGCCACAGGCTGTACAAAACGGGAACAACTTTTAAATTGTAAATCCAGATTATAATGATACTTCATATGTTTGAGGAAAAGATGGGAATTTATTGCCCGCGGGAAGTGGAATGTGCAGACCGAAGGCGTAGCCTGAGGTCTGCCCATTCCACTTCCCAAGGGCAATAAATTCCCATCTTTTCCTCAAACATATGAAGTATTATTTTTATTACATGTTTTTACCAATTTATTTGTTCAAAATATTATTTTTATTCATGTGAAATACATTTGAAATAAATGGTTATCCCTTCGCTTAAACCAAATAACGTATGTCTATTTTAATGATGTCACTAATGAGCAAACAAAAAAGTTCTTTACATATCTGTAATGAAGAATTAACTTAACGTTTGAATGTCAAATACATTTCATATCATTACCTCATCTATGTGTAATTAATATCTAAAATGTTTTCAAAGAGAAAATGTCAAATAAACGTTTTATTTAAAAAACGCCTTCGCGTATTGATTTATCGAATCATGACGTTTCATCAATGAACAACACACGTGATGTAATATCGTAAACAATGTGTAGTAAAAACACGTGCTTTCTGGGCGTGGTTTGTTATTGTTTATGTATGACGCAACCACTGGAAAAATACAGAAACTTTATTGCCCTCAAATTTTCACTATGTTTATTACCAACACAATCAGGCAGACATGTAATAAAACACATTTATTGACCATAAGCAAGCTTAAACAAAAATGTCTCTTTAGATTTTAAGAATTGTTCTCAATTTTCACATTGCCATATGTGGAATGGCCATTTGTTCCAAAATAGGTTAATAGATCGGTTCGCGGCTCGTTTTATTGGAGTATTCCGTTATATTAGCCAGACTCAACTGACCTCGGCTAGCATATTTAGTATGGGTTTTTGTTTCACTTATTTCGCTTTGAGGTAGGATTGTTTCCTCGGCCAATTGGTTGTCTTTTCGGCCTACGGCTGAGCGTCATAAGCCGAGTCTCAAGCAACAGTCTGGTACTCTTTTTCGATAATCTTTCTTCCTTTCGCCCGTAAAGTGAAACTGATTAAATATAATATTGTAATTGCAGGTAGGGTGTGTTCCGAGAAACTTTATTTCGGGTCGGGTCGGGTTGGGCTAGGCCATTTGTTCGGGTCGGGCCAGGCCAATTCGGAGCAACTCATTGTATATAAGGAATATTTATTCCTAGAGTAGAGTGACATACGGGGTGACATAATTATTAAAACGGACGTCACCCAGGCCCTTTTAATGCTGATTGTAAGCAAGTCTCCACCCCATGTTTTAAACGTGCATAAAAACATACTTACCTCAAACCATTAAGTAATATGAGTTGCAACTGGTAATAAAATATATAATCCAAAACAAAGGAATAACAACTTCATTCCTAATCCTTTTAACCATTATACATGCAATCTTAATCACTTCTTATCAATTATTTTACACATTAACTCTAACGTGTGTTTATTTACTAGTTCCATTGTTCTTATGCATTTACATGCTTACGTCACAGTTTTCCTACGCAAAACATTTCGTCACAATTGGGCTCGTATTTATTACGCTTACGTTTTTTAATGTATCAGTTTTCTAATGTGTGATAACTGTGTTTATATGAATTTAGAAATGATAAAAGGTAGTTTCGTAGGTAGTTGGTGAATGATTAAAAATCTATCACAAATATATTTCAATTTCAGGTACAAATACGGACATAAAAAAGATAAAACATATTTAAATATATTTCATTTATTAGTAATATTCGTTTTTAGCCACGGCTTGCGAAGCAAACCGGGGTTTGTGTGACCGCTTTGCGTTATTGATTCATATATTTATTTATTTAGTTCGTAAACTTTTAAGAAAACCGCTTCTTCTACCACAGTTCTCGTCCGATTTAACGCGGATTTTTTAAAACCCTTCCTAGAGCCCTTGCGGTTTCAGGTTGTGCTTATATATGCAATCGTGCTTATATAAGCACTTCTAAAAAATAAAAATGTATTTTAGCTTCATCCACGCCACCAGTTTCATTCTGCAGTTAGTGAACGATAATACAAGATACTACGAGTTTGTTCACATTAGGTTGCCTTTAATTGTATTGCGGGTGCAAGTTGTCATTTTTTCGTGAGCGAAAATATAAGATTTTAGGTGACTTTTGTTAACATCGAAGAACAATGTACTTAACTGACGCAATTATTTCTACTCACTGTGAAGTACCAGTGTAATGAAAAATAACATTTGCGGGATGTCTGAATTGCCTAATTGCATTGTACGACGAGAACAGCTTTAGTTTACCTCCAGTTAGGGACAGTTTTATATTGTTATTCACTTGAGACTTTTAAATACAATTGTATTGACCTTTTTTTATACAAAATCGGAATGTCCGACGTTCAACTATTAGAAAGAGGACAGGCAGCGCAAGATGCGAAATAAACTTAATAAATTCTACTATCTACAGTTTTAACGGATCTCTTTTAATGTATTATTTTTGTTTAATTTATATTCACCTCTATTGCTCTCTTTAACGAAAATCTTTTTTCTATGGATGTAACGAAGATTCAAAAGATACACTCATACTGTAGTTTTTGTTGTAATAATATTTATACGAAAGACTGTTCTTTGTTACCGTCGATTTAATAATGCTCCGTATAGTGATTAAATTTTGAGATATAAAAATAAAAAGAGGCTATTCCTATATTTCTTCCGATAATTTTCAATCTATAATACAGTTGACTGACTCTCTATTGTTATACCTGTTAAATGGTGACCATTATTTGATATAACGCTTATCTCCTCCATCAAAAATAACAATACAGCCTCAGGTTTAAACTGGAATTTCCGTTGTCTCCGACGTCCAATAATAAAGGTAAAGACAAGCAGTGCAAGATGTGGCGCACTGTCCTTGGACAGTCTTGTATTAATACTGACGGGTCCAAACCAAATTACTGGAACAATTTTATCTTTGGCCCTTTCGGGGATTTAAAATTAATTAATTATCTTAATAAATTTGACACTCAGATCCAATTATCTAGGAATAAAAACAATACTACAATTCGTGGCGAGTGAAATCTGTCATTTCTCCTCGGGAAAGCAAAAAATTAGTTTCACTCGAGCTTCGCTCTCGTTTTCGCTTTTTTGCTTCCCCTCGGAGAAATGACAGATTTCACTCGCCACTCATGATATATTGTCATTATATAATATGTAGTATACCGCCTTAGATTTTCGAAATTTAAGGGTGGCCACAGCCGAGAAAATTCTGGAACTGTATATATAAACGACTCTCGATAGATTTTATCAATTAGCAAACGTCATCATTTATATGATTGAAGTAGGTTATTTTTGGATTGAGCTTTTGGGTTTCTCGAAATGCATTAAATAGTGAGTAAAATATCCACATAAATATATATAAGGAGTTACCGCTAAAATTTTCATTCATGAGCTCTAAACAAGTAAAAAAATTCGTTATTCTTATATTGATCCAAAACTGTTCTGAATCACACCCCGGCCCGTCGGGTCGGGCCCAGAACACATCCCTACTGCAAATAAGAAAATTGTCACACACGTCAGGCTGGCGAGTGAGTCATAGGTGACATATTCGTCAGGAGGATAAAAACATGGAAAATGAAATGCATTAAAATAAAATGTGATATGCATACAGACAAACTAATTTATAATAATAAAGGAGAGCACACCGAAGGCGCGAGCAAAAAATATTAAGTTTACTTAAATCTTACGAACGTATTGGTATTTAGTTGTGATAATATTGTTTTACGTTATATTTTATGCTCGCAAGGCTGGCTTGAAATACACACTCGCCAATCGAAATTTCTCGCGCCATGTCGAGTGTTGCGAGGGTTTATTTGTATCCCTGTACAAATAATATTATTTATGATATAAACATTCAATTAGTATATTAATATTTATTTCTAATAAATACCTGATATTATAACAAGGACTAAACAATTATTGGTTTTATTATTCTAGTGACTGGTGGTTGTTGAACATTTAGTTCCTGAGAAACAATTGAAGGGCTTCGTGCAACATTGTGTTAAGTCTGAAATTGAAGTTTCGAGAAAACTCAAGCTAAAGATATTGAAATAAAACTGAAGCCAGTTTGCTTATTTATAGGCCGATTTGTATGCAAAAAGTATGTGGTGAATGCATTTACGGTTTAAACACAAGATCATTATGTTGATTATACAAACATTTTCTCATCTTTCAGATGCAGGCAGTCGGGGAATGGTGACGAACACTTATGGCTTAT
This sequence comes from Hydroides elegans, assembly GCA_001703475.1. Lineage (NCBI taxonomy): Eukaryota > Metazoa > Annelida > Polychaeta > Sabellida > Serpulidae > Hydroides > Hydroides elegans. The sequence goes on from LQRL01025037.1 coordinate 5,581, forward strand.
ACATAACAACTGAATCGAGAATTGAAGAATGTATAGGTGTAATTGCTGATTTACCAGAAGCTGCAAGCAGTCGGGGTGCGCGGGATGTTGAAGAACAATGCTTTCGCATTACAAATGAATTGCGAATTCAAGAATACCAACATTTTGAATAGCGAGGGTGTTTTCCTGCATAAGATAATCACAATGAATATTAATCTCCTAAACACAAAATTGGCCCCCGGGTTTTCGCTCTGGCCCCCAGGATATGAAGGACAGGGGCCCGGATGGCCCCCGCCAAAAAAAAAAGAAAAAGAAAAAAGAATTTTGAGCCCTGCCGAATGTTATCTGTTTTATAAAATACATTTTTGTCTCATCATTTTTGGCTGCAGGCAGTCAGGGCTTTTACATTATATTCGAATCAGGCAGTCCGGGTAACCAAAGATGCTATGTACAGCCGAAATAGTTTCGCCTTTATCATTGTTTCATGATTGATACATGTTTTATCAATACGTTTTCCTTTCGTCTTCTCAGCTACAGGCAGTCGGGGTGCGAGGGTTGGTGAAACAAACTTAATTGCTTATGCCTTACAATTGAAATGGGAATTTAAGAATTTATCGATTTTACTATGGATTTTTCCAGGTTAAATACACAATCATTTTTCTCTGTATTTTTCAGCTTCAGGCAGTCGGGGTAATAGTCTCGCCTGAATCATTGTTTCATGATTGATACATGTTTTATCAATACGTTTTCCTTTCCTCCTCTCAGCTGCAGGCAGTCGGGGTGCGAGGAATGGCGAAAAAGACTTATCTCTTATACATTACAACTGAATTGTGAATTGAAGAATGTATTGGTATACTAGTAAAATTTAACAAAAGTTTTCTCTCTATTTTCAACTGCAGTCAGATGGGGTGCGAAAGATGGTAACAACCACTCATCGCTTATATAACGCCTTACAACTGAATCGAGGATTCAAGAATGTATAGGTTTTCCTTTTGATTTATGTTGAATAAACTTAACGCTTATATAGAACTAATGAATAAATAAAACTCAACCTCTCTACTTTTAGCTGCAGGCAGTCGGGGTGCGAGGGATGGTGACGAGTACTTATTGCTTAAATATTACAAATTAAAATGAAAATTTAAGAAATTATCGGTTTCACTTCAGATATTTCCAGATATTTTCTAATATTGTCATCTGTATTTTTAGCTGCAGGCAGTCGGGGTGCGAGGTTTAGTGACGAACACTCATTTCTTATACATTACAATTGAGACTTAATGATTGTATAGGTTTTGCTTATGATTTATATTTAACAAAACTTAACCTTTCTACTTTTATCTGGGTGCGAAGAATGGTGACTCAAAATCATTCCTTACAATTTAAGAATTTAAATGGTTTTTCAATAAATTGGTTCAGGTTTGATTTACAAATATTTGTATCCTTATGGTTAGCTGCAGGCAGTGGGGGTGCAAGGGATGGTGACGATGAACGAAGACTGGGAAATGCAACAGTTTGTGCCATCGCCACAGGTTGAATTGAATTATCAAATATATCTTTAAATTTGAGCCAAGAGCCTGACTGTGGTAATCGTGGTTAATTACGAATTTGACAATTTTTCTGTGTTTTGATAGCGAATTATCATAAATATCTTTCTAATTCCGATAAATCGTTTTGTAAGGATAGTGGTATATTGCTGATTCCAATATTATACAGTTACTCCGTTTATTTCGAATTCAGGTTATAAGGCCTCAATGTGGTTATTTTGTTTTATTGTTGATTCAAAGGGTTATAAATATAGAACAAATATCCCTTTGGATTTAATAGGCAGTTTATTTTGCATGAGGTGCCCGCTACAACCACATCTGTACCGTTTTCGGGAAATTTCACCATATTACGGGAATATCTTTAAACGATCCTAAATGATCCTTAACGAAAATAAGAATACACGTAATTTTAATGCTATCGTAGGTTATGCAAAGAAAATAACGGTTATGCGATTGTAAGGACTCAAATAAGACTTTATTATGATGTGTTTATAGCGTTTGTAATTTTAATTTTACATTTTCGTTACCCGCTTCAAATTATTTATTGCAACTGATAGGTTCACTGAGAGGATGCTCTATAAAACATGTGAAGTAGCACTTTGATTTCATAATTAATTTTCACAATTCCTATGTATTCATTCATTAAATAGGAACTTCACGAAGCTGGTATCACCCAACTCGTACTCGCCACGAGAGATTTGACTGACGCTCCGTCGCAAGACAACCTTATCAAGGGAGTCGACTTCATTATGGTATACAGGTAACGCAATATCAATTTGTTTGAATAGATGCAATATTATAATTTATTATTACATGATTATTTATTTATTTTTTTCCTCTATTCTCTTTGAAGCGCGAGCTAATTTTGAATGTAAATAAAGAACGATACATAGTATTCAGTATGCCAATGAGTAGAGGCTTATAATCGTGACTGATTTTGAGGCGTTCGTGTTGTAATAATTTCTTCCTCGCTCTAAATCAGCTATACAAACTAACAGTCGTGTTTTATAAATAGTTTGTATGTTCATAAAATGCGTGACGCATGTGCTATTAAGATAACTTATTATGGGGTATAAATAATGAAGATCTATCTTTTTTACATGAGCTCTTAAACATGGCATAAGGGTTATATATTGTTATTTGTATAATCGGTTATACATGTTCTTCTTGTTTAACCCATGACTCCGAAATTGAAATGTTGAGCGGTAAATTATTGTTTGGAATGAATTAAGTGTAAATTGAATTAGAAATAATGCCTTGATGACATACATTTATTTTCGTATAAAAAAACACAGTTAGGTCTGATAATTCTGCCAGCTTAACACGTTGATATGAAATAATATTTGGCGAAAAAAATATTCCTTTTTTGTTTTAGGAACACGGCCGACAGTGTATACGTCCACTGCAAGGCGGGCAGGACCCGCAGTTCCACTCTCGTTGCGTGTTACCTCATGTCTGTAAGTAGATCATAACTAGACATACTTTTAAATGTATGATTAGCCATTGACCGGTATTTACAATGACATCAATGATAAACGTATGATATCAGAGCGTATTTATAAGGGTTTGCGTGTACCATAGCGAAGTAGACTCCACATAAATAAAGTTTTCTGTTACAAACATAAAATTATTCGTAACCCAATTTTACCTTAAGAATAAGTGTACACTCAAATTAAATATAAACCATTAATAAATGCGAAACTCAACCGTAAACATGGGGGTTTAAATCCGCTTGGCATTTAGCCACCTACTTCAATATTTGAATGGCCTTTCGATTTTACGATGATAATTTAATTATAAAAAAACACTCTCCTATCAAAATTGTAGGGTCTTAGTGAATGAAGCTAGATACCTTGGTTTTTCTCTTGTATCTTTCCACCTCAATTATAAACATTATGGTTTCATATCTAAAGCGCGAAAAATATGTATATGATATATGCGCTCTATAAGAATCGCTATATTTTATAACAACTCTGTAACTAAAATAAAAGTCTATGTTTATTTTTCAGTTGAACCAGTGGACCCCCGAACAAGCTGTGCAGTTTATCAAGACAAAGCGGCCGCATATATGGCTTCGGCAGACGCAAATGGACGCATTGAATGTGTACTATAGGGACAATATTGTGCATAAAACAGAACGATGACGAAAGTGTGATATTATATTTACTAAATGACAATATTCTTTATGTGCGTTCGGTACCGGTTTAAACTTAGTGCAATCCCTTTCAGTATGAATTCGATGTATTCTATTACATTTTTACAATATTTTCACTCACAAAATGTGAAACCTTTGTAGGAACAGAGAAGCACTACGGTTGTTACACAGAAGTGCGTTTTGCTTAAGTTATTTAAAACGAAATCTTTGCATAATTCCGCGAATTGCATTGGTTACTAAAATGATTTAAATGTGCATGAATATGTTATCTTGTATTGTAAACTTGAGAATATAATTTGCAAGCTTCTTATTATTTTATTAGTATTATCATTATTAGTTTTTTGAAGACGGATGTGGTGTGATTTGCTACTTTGGATAATGTCACTATAAATTAAAAGAAACTGCATGTGTGTTTTACTGTGGACATTTTTTTCAAATACATGAGCACCTCATTATTCGAGATGTACGTTAATTGAGAATTATTTCTAGGTACCTATGAATGCGTGGAAACTGATTTTATGCGTCAAATTCAAAATTGTGATAATATCAATTGGCTAACTGTTTAAAGAAAAGATGCTGAAATATCTTCTAGTTAATTGGTGATTTAAGTTAACAATGTTCAAGTTTATATAGTTCTACTGCATGTAGTTACATTAATTGTGGATGGTTCAAATACAACTTTATGACTAATTGCTTTGTATAGTGTACGGAAACAAAATACAAATACAATAAAAACACCTTTTATTTATGATTGTATGGAACATTTAGAATAGAAAAAAGGTAGTTTTATTTTCAGCTGTGATCATATAGATACTACTCCATCACAAATAATAGCAACACTTCTTCTCGAAATATCGGGAGTTTAAAACTGAAGCACCGATTTTTTTTTAAAACTTCTTTTATATCCTGCATTATTTTAAAGTACTTTTTTTCCGGACTGTTCCGATCGCAATTATCTTCTCAAAAGTGCCTCAAACATTTAAACATGAAACTTGTTCGGAATGACCTTCGCAAAGGTTGCTGCAACCATTACTGGCCAGTGAACAAGATGTCCCAATAGAGTATTTATCCCCCGTGAAACGGAGGTATATGGAGTTTAGCTTGTCAGTCTGTCCGTCCGGCCGTCTATCTGTCCGTCCGTCCCCCTTGTCATGGGGTAGTTTGTGCACGCGAGTTTGGTATGAAGGAATTTAACTAGAGCTTAAAAAAATATACACGTATAAACCAATGTCTGAAGTTGTGCCCCGTCAATGTTTTATCTTGATCGATTCTGGAGCACTTTAAAAATGGTTGATATTTAGCTTTATTTAGATGCCAAGCACTTTGTGCACGCGAGTTTGGTATGAAGAAATTTAGCTAGAGCGTTGATTTTTTTGCAGGTTTAAACTAAGGTCTGAAGTCGTGCCTCGTCAAGGATCTGTCTCGATTGGCTGAACATTGTTTGTCGATTCTGGAGCCTTTGAAAAATTGCGAAGATTTCATATTCAGTTAAGGAAAAAATGTGGGTGATAATATAAGATATTATCATTTAAATATGTGTTTTGGAGGAAGAACGTCACTATATGCCCTGTCTTTACTAGTTGCCAAGCAAAAATTCAATCTCATCAAACTTTATCCTCGAAGTTTTATTTAATGATTGAACAATCAGTGGATGAATTAAGCTAGAGCTCCAATATACTACACATATTGAAAATGTACCTCGTCAGAGTTTCATGTCGATCGACCATAAATATTCGAAATGACAGCACCTATTGAAGGAATCAAGCTAAAGCTCGTCGAATTTGATGGTTAAAAAATGGTCGAAATTACGGCAGTCTGACATATGGCATAGAAAATGATTGTTCGTGTATCGTGATGTTGTGAGGACTATGTTGTGAGGACGAATATGAAATAAAACAGCGTGATGACAGCGTTGTGGGACAGACGTTGAGAGAAGGGCGTCGTGAGATAGACGTTTTGAGAAATTTATTGTACGAAAGACGCTGTGAGAAAGATGTTGTAAAAATACGTTGTGAGATAGACGTTGTGAGAAAGACGTCATGTGAAAGACGTTGTAAGAAAGTTTTAAGAAAGTCGTTGTGAAAAAGTCGTTGTGAAAAAGATTTTGTGAGAAAGGCGTTGCGAGAAAGACGTTATGAGAAAGATGTTGTGAGAAAGACGTTATTGGAAAGACGATGTGAGAGAGTCGATGTGAGAAAGACGTTGTGGGAAAGACGTTGTGATAAATACGTTTTGAGAAAGACGTTGTGTTGAAGACATGGTAAGAAAGTCGTTGTGAGACAGACGTTATGAGAAAGACATTGCGATAAAAACGCTGTAAGAAATATGTTATGAGAAAGACATCGTGAGAAAGATATATGGTAAGAAAGAGGTTGTGAGAATGACGTTGTGAGAAAGTCGTTGTGAGAATAACGTTGTGGGAAAGACGTTCTGAGAAATACGTTTTGAGAATGACGTTGTGGTGAAGACATGGTAAGAAAGTCGTTGTGAGACAGACGTTGTGAGAAAGACGTTGCGAAAATAACGTATGAAATACGATGTGAGAAAGACATCGTGAGAAAGACCTAGTAAGAAAGACGTTGTGAGAATGACCTTGTAGGAAAGACGTTGTGAGAAAGTCCTTGATAGGTGGACATGGTAAGAAAGTCGTGTGAAAGACGTTGACAGAAAGACGTTGTGAGAAAGACGTTATGAGACAGACTTTGTGAAAAAAAGACGTTTTGAGATAGACGTTGTGAGAAAGAAAACAAATATCACCCTATATTTTTAATCGAAATATATTAGTGAAAAATAATTTATATTGCATAGGGTTGGGCTATGCATCTCTGATGCCTACATGTATGTTTCTTTACCAATGCTGACCATGCTAAATCAATAGTTATTGTAAGTTCACGTGGGATCGAAGGCCTTTAGCCTCTAGGTGGATAAAGAGTTTGCACTTTCAACCTTTCTGGGAAACAGTGAATTAGATATAGTTGTGTCAGATTGAATATGAATATACATTTACTATGAAACATTTATAAGAAACGAATACAAGAATTAATACAATGAAATAATTATATACATCAACAGTTCAACTGATATACTATCGTCTCCTCATACTTCGTAGGATATATAATATGTATTTGTATATAAACTATATTGACAGTTATGTACATGTAAAAATGAGAAAATATGCGATTGAATCGAATTCCTTTACCGTAACCGATTCAATATTTATTACACGACCATGTACGTCACGTTAGACAATCCTATTAGAAAAAAAACCTTCAATTATTATAAACTTATAGATACATTTTTATTGGATCTATCTAAAATATCTTCTTAAAACATATGTATAACATAAGAATGTGAATATGTCATACCCAATACTTCATTCAAAATAGTTCATTCATAGGGGTGTGGAAATTTTGACAACCCTAAGTCTTTTTCAGTGGATTTCTTTGGTACTACCTCGGGCTAGAAATTTATGGAGGTAATTATAATTATGTTATTTAAAACCTACGACGA
>LQRL01025060.1:0-10020 GCA_001703475.1 Hydroides elegans
TAAATTATGAGATTAGTAAATGCGTGAAAGGAAAACTGAATAAAAGTTCAAAGTATTTTATTGTTGTTTCAATACAATAAAACAAAATCAGTCAATAATAAAATACATTAAAAATACAAAACATCGTTGAAAATGGAGTATTCTCAAGAACTATGCAATGGTAATACAATACATCACATATGTCATGTGCATCAACAAAATATGTAAATACTAAATACTAGATCGCAAATACATTATCAACTCATTATTGAACCAAAAGTATAAGTAAATACACGAGGAATAAACAAACGTGAAATGATAATTATTACAAATTCCCCACCAGCTGGCTAATATTCAAGTTGCTGATAAAAATAACGGAGTCTGAAAAATGGATGTGTTTTACAAATAGCCATATATTTAGGTTTATTAAGACATGATGATATAGTATGGCAATACTGTAATACATGTATATTAAACAAATTATTAAACTATACACACTATAAGTTATGAAGGTTCTAATGTGAAAGACAATAACTGTAACACAAGTAAAAATACAAACCTGCTAGTCTACTGGAATACAACTGTTGGCCGCAAAAACCACATATGGCTAACGCAGTCGAAAACCACAAATGTGTTGACAAATTATATTAATATTATTAAGGATTGTAGTGCACCACTATCTACCTATCTTAATTCCATCAATGAAAAATATTTGATAACGAGCATATCTAGTAATTTTGTAACATATTTTAATAACATATATTTGGTTTAATTGAAAGAGTCATATTTAAGCAGAAATAGCTAAAAATGACTAGAAGCATTTACGATCAAGCGATCAAGGGCGATCTCTCGTCTTGTTCATCGGGTGTATTCTGAATATTCATAACGACTTCTGGCTTCTGATTCAGGTGCTTGAAAGACAGCAAGTACATCACCTATAATAAAAAGAAAGCGGCATGGTACTGGTTATATTAAAAGTTTCAAAAGACAAGTTGGGGTCAACATCAGTTTTACTCTTGATTAAGGTAAAGACTCATTTCGTTGATATTGATATACATTGGTGGTAATCAGTGGAAAAGAATACAATAGTTGATGAATTTTAAATGGAGAAACAGAAAGAGAGAAACGAAAACGATCATCTATTGCCTAAATGGAAACGGAGCAACCTTCTTTCAATACTAAATGTGTTAAATTCAAAAATATATCTAAGCTACAAAAGCTGTACTAATGTCAATATCTCTAATGAATTATGAGATATAACTGATATAAAGTGTATGCCACTTACAGTCGCAATAGCATTAAGTGCAAGGGCCACACCGAACATGATGTATAAATTGTGGATGACGCCGCCAGCCCACAGCGGACCAAGGATGAGACCAAGTCCCGCAGCAAAGCGACGGATGCCTTGGCTTAGACCTGTTTTAAATGAAAAAAATAATGCATTCAAAATTAAAATGTGTTTAAAGGTTTTTCATTATTTCACAGTGATTGTCAGCTTCAGGGTTATTTTTAAACATGCTTATAGTTTTATTTTGCTATCCAAAAACGAATAAAAAGGTATGTCAACAAGTAGGCTTTAACCTCTATAGTAGGTCTACTTAAAGTAACTATTTTGATTTCATTGGCTGTTACATAATCTGTTAAAGTAATTCCTCTTATATCATAATATGAGAATTTTCAGGTGATCCTAAAGGATTTATTTTGGAAACTTACGATAAGGACTTCAAGTTATGTTCGTTGAAATTATATTATTTGATAGTTTTCGGTAAAAGATGCTACACTATGGATGGGCTGATAACTAAGGCTCACCCTGAGTTTCTGGGCGTGTAATTTTTGAGTACAAAGACACCGATATCACATATACAATAGGAATGCCGACGAGGTCGAGGAAAACACCTAAAACCAAGCCCCATAGGTTCTCCTCGGGTTTACCTGAAATTGAATCTAGAATATAATTTTGGCATCATAAATGAAAGACAATGAAAAATGTTAAGTAATTTGAACGAGAAACCGTGATCCAAGAATCTTTATCATGCTCATACGAGAACGCGTGTATTTTTTATCGTTGGTTTAACTATCAACGTAATGATATATTCTATGTATGTTCTTTTACACTGAACATGCATATTAACACAAGAAGAACATGTATTTATTAAGCCATAATGTACCAACAAAACGGGTAACGCTATCGGATAGGAAAGAGGAAGATATTACCCGGAGTGCAGCGAGGCAGGTACCAAATAAAGAAAGCGTCGGTGACTAGAATGATGAAGAGGCCGGAGAGAAGTAGGACGCGGTCGCTCACTCGCCTACTCACCAAGCGAATCACAATGAACACGAGCACCGTCTGAAAGCACATAAAATCTAATATTGGTGGCGGCGAATACGTATCGTGTACAAACTAACAATGTGTAACCGATATTGGTTGAGTGCGCCATTTTGAAAGTTATCATGTTTTACACAAAAACTCTGGATTTAAAACAAAAAATATATATAGGTACTATAGAACTATGTATACTATCTATTTTTTTTTTCAGTGTTAAGTTATTTTGAAATAGGGATTATAGTTTTGTTTAAGCAAAGGTGGGTATGAATTGCTTATAATTTGATAAACTGCAAAAACGGTACCGGTATGTATTATTATAACCAAATTCCAGGGCTTTACCTTAGCGGTCGCACGGTCGCGTATGCGACTAACTTTTGAGTTGGGCGACTAACTTTTCAGAGTTAGTCGCCCGACGCGCGACTTATTTTTTTGCTCGCTTCAACTTGCTTTCTCAAGTGGGGTCCGTAACTTGGCCGTATATTTGGCTTCAAATTTTCGCTCGCGCCTTCGGCGCTCGATTATTGATTTAAGCATATAAACCAGTATTTACAATTTCCATATAGCTCATTTACGCATTGCATCATTAAACAGGAAAATGTATGTACATGTACTACGAATAAACATATCGGTATCACATACGATATTCACTTTGAGCAACCATCCTCCAATTATCTTTGTTTCTATGAATACATGTCACAATTCATGGTATAAATCTAATGATACACAGTCAAAACTCCATGTATACCTATCATTTAAGTTTTCATTGGTTCATATAGTTCGATAATTTCATATCATATTGGTAACTTTCGCGGTAAATTGCTAAACAATTTACGCTCGCGCCTTCGGCGCTCGCATTTTGATAGATAACAAATATAATTAGATAATTACGGGTGTCATTTAGACAGTCGAGGATGTATTGATTTGGATTAAGTATCCCATTAAAGCATCACCAATGTTATGAATATATGCAATATTCGGGCGACTAACTTTTCGGTCGGTCGACCAACTTTTTGGAGTTAGTCGCCCGAGCGCGACCATCAAATTTCGGTTAAGTTAAAGCCCTGAAATTCTAATATTGAATTCACTATAACCAAAAAGGACTGAAAACATAATTATCGAATTCGTGAAGTTACAAATCACAGAATGTTTAGGATACCTGCACTCCTGCTAAACAATACATAATACTGTTTTCCAGTTCACCCCAATTGAGATATGTCCTCGTTAAAGGAGTCGCCGAAGTCTGCAATTAAATAAAACAAATAAATTAACATATTTAATTAAACATTTGATTATAATCATTATCATTATTGAGTCATTTATATAGCCCGGTCACCAGCATTAGTTCGAAAGGGCTTAGCAACAACATAGAGTAATAATACATACGGTGTATTTGTAAACAAAAGTATAATACATGAATTAAAACATACCATAATAGATAGTGTACTTATGAATAATTTTAAACACATTGACTAGAGCAATTACAAGGTATATGCCATACTAAAAAGTACGAAATTGTGGTTTTAATCATCAAACATTGTCCATTAGAAAAGGCTTAAAATAAAAGACCTTGATTGCTAATTTAATATTGATTGTTTTACAAGCTGTATATCAATCTTAATTTAAAGATCAATAAACGGAAAGCAAACCTTACCTCAAGGACTAGTTGGTTAAAGAAGACGACGAACACCACAAAGAGAATAAGCACCACCTCTTCCCGGATGTACTCTGAAACAAGAAGATGTGTCTCAAATATGCATGTTGATAATCCTGATATTAGTTGTATTGGAGCAATCCAAGCAAATAATACTGTATATAATATCCAAATTATTTTACAAGATGCTACAGTTTTGGCACAATGGACGCTTCTTGTGATAAAGAGTTATTGCAATGACTAATGAAAGACTTATGATTGTATCGACTCAATATTCAACTTTCATAATGAACTAAACGGCATATTAGAAGAGAACATTGACATGACGAAATCAGAGTAACCATCATAAGTATTTACCTTGAAAGAGAAACGCTTTTGTTATTCGTATTTCTCCATCCCCTTCCATGGTACTTGACACCTCCCGCTCAATCGCATTATACGTTGGATATGAACTCTGTGCTCCTTTATCATCCACATGAGCACCACTCGAAGCGCCGTTAACTCGGTCATTGCTCACGGGTCTTTGCTGCATATTGGCATCATCATGCACTGGTTCCAGACCATTTGGCGATGCGCTCATATAACGCTCTGCATGGACGATATTATCGCTTGAGGACGAAACGCCAAGAACAGGAGACTCAAGACACATCGAGATGTGGCGAGGTAAGGATGGAGGTCGTGACAGGGATGTGGTTTCAGGGGGCGGAGTGGTTTCTCTGGTAACAGAGCCGTTGTCATTTTCGGCTTCTGCCAACAAGTACAATCCGTGCGAAATGGAGAAATGTATATGTATTATTATTAGATAGTATCGGGCAATGATTTGTTGTTATGACATATCATAAAATAGAATGATGAACAAAATTAATCGCAGACACCTTTAAATACCATCTTAGCATTATATTTTTTTTCATTGTAATTGTACATATACAATCTGATAATATAAAGTTACTTTTTATTTCATGATCTTTCGGTATTAATAAATACTGAAAGAAGAGGGGAAATAAACATAATACATGCTGCCCTATAATCACCTTGTTGCACGTGGTCGGTCCCTTCTTCTGATTGTTCTGACGGCGTGTAGTGCATACTTTGCTGTAAAAGAGCTTCTTTCTCTTGCTCGTAGAGTTTGGGAAGATTCCAGAAGCAGAAAACGATGAGTAATTGCTGAAGGGTCCAAATAAGGGCCATGAAGAGCTGCAACCAAAGAGAAACAATGCAGCAAAGATCATACAATTCAAATTACAGCAACCAGCAGTCTCCAGGGATATTATATAATAAACAGCCTAATTCGCGACTATAGGATTTTTTGCTTGAAAAAAAAAAAAAAAAGAATGGTTGAAGGCTTAACCTCAAAGTATGTATTATGCTGTTATGGATTAATAATTATAAATTGTTAGCCATGTTTTTCTTAGGATAAAACTAGTTTTAAATGCGATCGTGCTACCCCTTGTATAAAACACAACTTCTATAACATTGGTAAACACTTACCCCTGGAGAAGAAAACTTATCCACTCGGAAAGGTCCTATGTCGAAATTCAGTACTCGCAAAAATAAATTCAACCCAGGACCTATAGAAAAAAAAGTTTAAAAATTTGTGAAAAAAAAAAATATTAAATTCAATTAAAACTTTAAAAAGGTCCCATAAAGGTCCCATAATTTTTAACGTTTTTAAAATACATGTACATCTACGAACTGTATCATATACTTATTTTGTGATACATATGAAGAGTACCGGTATACTTATTTTTACATAGTATTAGGTTATGTCTATATATTAACATTTACTCATGGTTGTTTAGCATCTACTAACCTGCGAGTAAGCCGAATTGCCGAGTTATCATCAAAACAGATAGGACGGGGGTACGTTCATCTACCGAAGTGACTCGCGTAACATCGGCCATGATTGCAGGCCCAACTCCAGACCCGATTCCTGTCGAATCAAATCATCAAGAGGATGTAGTTAACAAATATATGTGATTTGTTGTTACAATGATAACACATAATAAAAAAACGTTATAACAAGTGATATCAACCATGTATATCCAAGTAAAATTGATGAAATCCATAATAAGATAAACCATGTATATCCAACTCAAATTGTTGAAATCCATTATACGATTGAAACTAACCTGCTATAAATCTACTTGCAACGAGAAACCAGTCAGAAAATCCCATAAAATACATCAAGTTTCCTCCTATCTCAAACATATTTCCAACAAGGATTACAAGCTTCGTGTTTCGTGTGACGTCGGACCACCTGATTAAATATGGAATTAATGAAAAAATCAAATATGAAGCTTATAAATAAATAAATAAAATTCGGTAGTAATAAAAATATAATATCGAGAATACGCCTAATAAATAGTTTAAGCTTGTTTATATTTTTTATCTAAGTGTTAGAAGATCGTTAAATGTGAAATTATTATAATCGTGCTCCACACATTAGGACCAGCAAGACAATATCGAAATGCTATGATATAATATTGAAAATATATATGATAACACATTCTCGGAAAATGGATGAAATTATAAAAAAAATATATATACGTACCTTCCCATGACCGGACCCGCTAATAAGCCTGAGATACTGAATGCCGAAAGAACAAGTCCCAGCATAAAAGGTTCCGAATTGAACCTTGTTTGTAAATACAGCCATACTGTAGGCAATATAACCGCTACAAAATATAACGAAAAAATATTTAAGATGTATTTTCTAAACAAATAAAAAGCATTACCAACACAAATATATGGATTAACGCTCGTTTTCAGAACAAGAGAGTATTTTGAAAAAACAAAAAAAAAACAAACGCGAACAATTTCAAACCGCCAAATCAAAGAGGTATCGTTTTTTGACTGATAAAGACATATTTTCGCTCATTTCTACAACGTGAGTTAAGCGAAAACATCGGTCAAAGTAATAAAAGGGAGTGTTCATCTTGAAAACAAGCAAGACTCTTTTGACCCATATTAAAAAGGTCATTGTCTTTTAACTTATATTACATATAATTTCGCCTATTCTTACCACCACCTACTCACCGAAGTTACTGCATAATATCAAAAGGAGCATCGACACAGGGGTGCACCTTAGCGGTCGCACGGTCGCATATGCGACCGTCGTTTCGTCCGCGCGAGTGTCGTTTAAGACGACACTCGCGCTCGTGCGAATGTAAATTTAATGGAAAAACTCACTGGGCAAAATACATTTATTTTAAAATACATAACAAAATTGCGCTTGCGCCTTCGGCGTTCGCATTTTAAGTGATTTAAATAAAAGTTGAAAATCGCGCGCGAATGTCATTTCGTCTGCGCGAGTGTCAGTTTTGATGACAGTCGCGCTTGCGCGACCGTCGAATTTTTGGTAAGGTGCACCCCTATCGACATACTTTTATCTTGAGCATACAAGGAAGCATTTGAGAAACACAAACAGGCCCCAACCGCTCAAATTCGAAGGGGTAAAAACCAGCTCGTATATGATTTGGAAAATCATAACTTTTGGCCATTTTAACTGAATTCGGCCAGCTTCCGGTGGCGAATCGGGCCGAAACTGCCAAAAGGCACAACTATATAGTGAAATTGAATTATTCTCGGGGCTGGCGGAGATTCTCGGATTCTGGCTGGTCAATCATGTACGACCACGCCCTAGGTTCTAGCCATTCCTGAGAGTTCTACAATCCTCTCACTTGATCTTCAACGTGGTCAGATCACTTGTTTAGACGCATCAGAACAGACAACATCACCCTGCACGGCTAGGAGCAACAGACTGAACCGGGGGCGCAAATTTATTTTTTTGTCTTACATATAAGAGCGAACAGGGTGCGTGCGCCGGGTGCGCCCCCTCTAAATCCGCGTCTGGACACCCAAATTATATATGCCCCCAACTTTTGCGTTGGGGCCTAAACACACATTCACTCGCAAACAATATCTATTGCGACAAAAAACACTATGTCGATAATTAAATCGAAGTCTACCAATCGAGTCCGAGACAGTATAATATGGAAACGAGGATATTCGAAAATCTAACGTCAGAGTTCTGCTGAGATTTTTATTTAATCCGGTGAGCGATAATACATGAACTTGGCTTTTCGGGAGTATGAAAATTTGATTACCATATTCTACGCCACTTAGTAAAAAATTGATTGCTATTACAAAATACGACAGTTTCTTCTTTGTCTTTATACTAAGCATGGTAGCAAAATTAAAAACGATTTTGATTTTGTTATCTCAATTTACTTTTTGGCTGTTCATTATTTTACTATTTATAAAATAATGCACAAGAAAAGCAGGTGGTCATTTAATACCCATTTCTGTACTCCAATTTTGCATTGTTGCATATATATGTAAAGTGCATGCCTATTGTGTCCTTTGAAAATTAATAATTAAACAACTTGATTATTAAACAGGTTGTTAAAAGGTTGTTGTAACCGGTATTAAGAGATTGAGTGGCCATTTCGCTTGACTGTTTATTTTATAGAGAATTCTATAGACATACCCAACGACATATACTTTATACATTCTAATAGAATAGAGAGTTTGGGCAAAAAATTATCACACCGGGATTATGGTGTTTCGGTATGCATATCTTAATTTTTACCCCATAAGTTCAACTTCTAAAAATGCTTAACATATTAAAAACATTCAATTAAACTATTAATAAATTAAGTTGATTTATCTTGCCAAATGTTAGAAAGAATAATTTCACTGAATAACTTAGGTTTGAGTCATAATTAATTGGGTTATGATTCAAATCTGCTGATCAAAACACAGTTATCCCGAAATTACATTTTTTGCCCAAACTCTCTATTAATAGTTACAAACTACAACGAAATTTATGCAGAGTTCTCTTTTTCCTAGGCCAGCTGAACCTGATTGGAGCAGAAAATGAAACCTTTTGCAAAAAATGTAATGTATAATTTCTACAAACACAAATGAATCTCATCTGGCAAATATGAATCTTTCGAAAATATTGATGTTTCCATATCTTCCACACCTAACTCTTTGAGGATAGCAGTTATATATCGGCCTCCCGGGACCTCGTGCTCAGCATTCATCGATGATTTTACGTCTTTACTTGAGGATACTGCACTTGGAGGTGATTCAATCTTGATTACAGGTGACTTTAACATTCATATGGACACCCCCTCTCAAACCTATTCTAAAAAACTATTAGAACTATGTTCCGCTTTCGATCTAACACAGTATGTCGACTTTCCCACGCATGTTAAAGGCCACACAGTGGATTTAGTTTTAAGTCCCACAAGCGATATGATCCAACCTGCTCGTGTACGACAAGCGGATATGATATCCGATCACTATTCGGTTCTGTGCGATCTCACCATTACCCATCCCAAGCCGGTAAAACGCGAAATAACGTATCGCAATTTGAAATCAATAGATATCGAAAGGTTCCGAAGTAATATTGAACAGCTACCAATCTACGAACATTTAAATGATATGGACTTAGATGATTTATCAAAGGCATATGAAAATCAACTGTCGACCCTCCTCGATGCACACGCTCCCATTATAACGCGCACTACATCTGTTAGCAGACGAGATTCATGGTTTAACCAGGATATACTGGATGCTAATAAGAAGAAACGACGGGCAGAGCGATCATTTAGGAAGCATCAAACTGAAAATGATTATCGTGTGTTTTGCAAAGAGCTCGACTCCTTCCGGTCCCTCCTCTCTTCTACAAAAACTGAATTCCTGGAAAGCGAATTAGTAAAATGTGGAAATGATTCTAAATAAATGTATCGGAAAATAAACAAAATAATGCATCGAGAAAAAATCTAATCCTCTACCAGATCATACATCGGATATAGAATTAGCAAATCGATTTAATCAATTTTTCAAGGCAGAAATTGATAACATTCGGGAAACATTTACTGATTCTAATTAGGAGGCATTTGAGCATGATATCGAATTTGCTGGACAGCAAATGGATAATTTCAGTCCAATATAGCTGGATACAATGAAGCGGATTATACATGCATCCAAGCCCAAATCATGTGATCTAGATCCGATACCAACCGATCTTCTCAAGGCATGTACGGAAGAATTA
>LQRL01025068.1:0-14045 GCA_001703475.1 Hydroides elegans
TACACACTGCCCCAGTGTACACACTGCCCCAGTGTACACACTGCCCCAGTGTACACACTGCCCCAGTGTACACACTGCCCCAGTGTACACACTGCCCCAGGGTACACACTGCCCCAGTGTACACACTGCCCTACTGTACACACTGCCACACAGTACATACTGCCACACAGTACATACTGCCACACAGTACACACTGCCACACAGTACACACTGCCCCAATGTACACAAGTGTTGTATCTTTGTTGTATCAATTCAAGCTAAACTAAGTTAAATATTACAATTGTATTTTATATTTAATGCCAAACTTTTTTCAAGCAATCAAACAAAAGCTGTTTCAAAATTCGAATTTGAGCTTTAATAGAGGTGATCAGCAGCTCGTCGATGGTGCAGCCAGGAACAGCTATGTAGCTGTTTGATGTGAACATGCTCTTTTAGGATGTTCTTTAGCAGGTGCCCAAGTAACATGAACGCTTAATCACTCTCCATGACAACACACCACAAAAAATGTCCCTCAATCCCGGGCAAAGAGGGTGCTAAGAATCGTTCGGTTAAACAGACTTTATCTACATGGAATGTGAGAGCCCTGAATTCGGAGGGAAACTTCTTCTAAATTTAATATCCAAATTCAAAATTGACTTATTAGGCGTTTCGGAAACCCACTGTAATAATACCCCCACAGAAGCATTTGAACAAAAAAACTTCACTATTATCCATTCATGCCGGAAAGATAGCATAAAGTGACTAGGCGTCGCAATAATAGTCGAAAAGCAGCTCTCAAAACTGATGCTGTCGTACAAATGTCATAAAAACGTTTTCTAAGTGGGCCATCGACACGGTCGAAGGCCCCATAGCGATATTCCAAGTTTTTGCGCAAGACTCTAGCTATAGCGAAGAAGTCGTGAAGGAATTCTACGATATGCTCCAAAGCAAACTAGACGCCATCCCGAAATACCAAACCTACATGGTTATGGGAGACCTGAATGCCAAAGAAGGAAGCGACCAACAACATGTGTGGCCAGAGGCAGCTGGCGGCTACGGACTATGCGAGGCAAACGATAGGGGCATTCAACTGCTACAGTTCTGTGCAATAAACGACCTTGCTATCAGCAACACATAGTACCGACACCCAAAGAAAAGACCCAAGAGTGTATCATGGATAACCAAAGTGTATCATGGATATCCGCCAATAGCAAAAATATGAACCAAATAAACTACATCCTCATTCAAAATAAATCAAGACACATGGTAAAAATAAATATTCAGCAGAAACATCTTCAACTCAAATCAAAAAGCCCAGACCAACAAAAGCAGTAGCAAAACGATGCGACGTGGAAATACTCACGGGAAGGAGTAACCTAGTAAACGACTTCGAAGTGATGCTAGGTGAAGCGTTCGCTCCGCTGCTCGACCTGGACCCCGAAGATGTAGAAACTACGCATTACTGCTTCAAATAGGCAAAAAACAGCACTACAGAGAGAATGGTTGGATTTAAAAAAAGGACGTAGAGGGCCTGCCACGCAGTATAGAGGAGGCCTGCAAACAAAGACGTCGTGCCAGGACTGAAATGGTATTCAACCCTCTCATAGAAAAAAAATCCTTTATAAATCAGCAAATAAAGTAGTGAAAGTGGCGGTGAAAGCCCAAAGCAAGAAACACTAGAGTGCAAAATCAAACTACTAGAGCTAGGCCATAAACATAACAATAGCCTAAACCTCTTCCGAATAGTAAAAGAACTCGAGGGAAACCGAGGTAAACAATGAGCGCCCTTAAAGACAAACAAAAACACCTATTCATACAAAAAAAGAGGTCCTGAAATGCTGGGAAGAACACTTTAACGCTCACCTAAATACCGCGTTTCCCCACCGCAATAGACGAAATACCCGGCCCCAAGAGAAAGCAGACGACCTCCCGCCCATTTCCCTACAGGGAAGCGAGCAGGCGGTCAAGAAAACGAAGAACTGGAAGGCATCGATAGCATCACAGCAGAGGTCCTTAAAGCGGGTGAGAAGCCCATGACAGAAATGCTTCAAAAATATTCGATGCTATCCGGGTGCACGAGAAGACTCCGAAAGACTTTGCACGTATGTTAGTCACCCAAATACATAAGAAGGGAGATAAACTCAATCCGGGCAACTACAGAGTCATATCGCACCTTTTTATCCCGGGAAAGGTATTAAGCAGAACCCTGCTGAATCGGATGAAGTTAAAGACGGAGGAGGCAACTGGTGAGGGCCAATTTGGCTTCAGACCCGGACGAGGCACGATAGATGCAATATTCATAGTTAGACAGGCCATGGAGAAAGCCCAATAACATCGAGTTCCACTACACTTTAACTTCGTTGACTTCACGACTACTTAGATATGGTATGGAGACAGGCCCTGTGAAAAATGATGATCGCAATCGGTATGAACCCCGAAATTGTCCGTATTACAGATATGAGACAGAGTGTGCCGTAGTGTGTCGATGGGCAGTTAACTGAGTGGATTGCATTGAAGATAGGCATCAAACAAGGATGCCTGCTTACACCTACTCTATTCAATATTTTCCTTGACTTTTACATGAAAAGCATGGATATGACGCTCAAACTCCATGACAGTTTATCAATAGACATCAGATACGCAGACGAAACAATCCTACCGATCATCTTTTTTCGAGAGACTCCATCTGTCAGTATCAAAGCTCAGAGATGGGGTATGAAAATAAACGGCGCCAAATGTAGAATTATCTCCCCGAGCGACCAGCGAATATTCATCAAGGGAAATTCGTTTTCCTGCCAAATAGCGCTAAAGATGTAATAATGCGTATAGGATTCGCGTCGACGGCCTGAGAGAGGCAATTATGAAAAAGAAGTCAATAAGCAGTACCTTAAATATACGCATATACAATGTCCTTGAGTCGGCGTTAGTGTATTTCCTGATCGACGGTATTGAAGGCCGCGTTCAAATCCAGCATACCGAGGCACCGCCCTGCCACTATCAAGGTCTGGAAGAATGTCATTACCCCTTTTTTAGGAGCGCCGTCTCGGTTGAATGACCAGTTTTATATGCAAATTGAAGTGGATCTGTAAGGCCGTGCGTCTTGATATGCTGTGTTATCTGCTGTTCGACCGCTTCCTCTATCACTTTAGAAATATAGGGGAGATTAGAAAACGGCCGGGCAATAGTTCTTCAAAACGGGGTCGGGAAACGGTTTCCTAATTAAAGGACGAACTATCACTTTCTTCAAAATATCCGGCACTGTTTTACTGTTTGCTCATTTCACGAAACAGCTTTCCTTGATCTCTTGAACACTTATCCAAAATGTTCCAAAAATGTTCACTTTTTGATTGTTTAACTCAGACGAGTATTCCTTCTCGAGCTCGTCTGAATTCTGCTTGACATTGTTGATTTTGCCTATTTTCCGCCATCGCCATTCCCTAGACCGTGAGACTCTTAAGCGCGTCACGTACGCTGCTGTTAATCCACGGCTCACGTCGCTTATTGTGAAGTTGTCTCTTTATTACATGGGCGTGTTTATCGAGAATATCTTTCATATCCATATTGTAATTATTGATGAGTGTATTCAGGTCCATTTCGGAATGATAGTTGTAGATATTAGTTTGTTTGATATCCGATCGAAAGACTGCAACGTCGATCTCTGCTACTTTTCTTAAAGAGACTGTTCTTAACTCGGGTTCAGCTTGCGGAATGAAAGCATAGAGTACAGAACATGCTGATCCGACAGCAGATCACCAACTACAACTTCAGAGACAGCTAATGTTGACGAAGCACTTGCGATACCATGATCCAGTAGACCACCTTTTACATGTGTAGCATACCGAACGTGCTGCTTCATTGTAAAGCTATTCGAAATCACCATGTACACCTTGGTAATAGGTGAAGTCATACTCATGTCACCAGCTGTTAATAGTGGGGGACCGGCCAAACTGTGATATTTCTATTAGCAAAGCGAAATCTTCAAGAAATAACCTGGTATCTACAGATGGTGGACGGTCAATTACAGCGAGCCGAAGTATATTTGACATGCAATTTATGTCAACAATGCATGGTTCAAAAGTCAAAAATACCTATGTTTCTTTTGCTACTGAAAGTTCCCTCCGTGAAATAATTGCGATCCCACCTCTTTTGCGTTCCTGTCTAGCCACGTGTATAATATCATAACCGGGGGGAGGGGGTACAATTTCGTGTCTTCATATCGGAATTTGTTGAGAGCCAAGTCTCCGTAATGGCCAAAACGTCGACATTTTCTTCATAGATAATGTGCTTGATTTCGTCATTTTTTTGGCCACGGATCGCGCGTTAACAACAGCGATTTCGACGTTTCCATTCGTACAGTTGTTCTTACCGTTTGATGCAATAGGTACTTGAATAAGGCTGTTGATCACTTACCAAGTGATGGCTTTGCGATCAGCTGTTTCCAAGGTCTTATCATGGTATCGATTGGATTTATTTGAATCCCAGGTTTACATGCCGGTCGAGGTCGAAAAGATGTGTGTCCCGGATGTGGTTGGTCGAAATAACGCTGATTGTTACAGAGCGGAAAAGTCCCTATGGATATGAAACATGCAATCATTAGTCCACTTATAAAAAAAACGAAAAAAAAACCGAGCCAATCGGATAACAGACCATGTCTCTAAACAGCAGAACACACATTATCGACCTATAGGCGTTTCATTTAACTGAATCTGCAGTGCTCAAAATAAAAAGTGATATGATGGCGGCTCAATCAACGAAGGATCACAGCTCTTGTCCTTTTTGATTTGAGCATGCATTCGATACGATTAACCATGCAAAGTTGCTCAATAGGCTCAATCAATATTACGGGCTAGCTGAAACCGCGCTTTGGTGGATTCGATCTTACTTTGTAGGTCGTACTCAGTCAGTTAAGGTTGATTGATATGAATCAATCACGTGCTCTCTCAATACGGGAGTTCCCCAGTGTTCGGTTCTGGGACCCCTCCTCTTAGAAACGTGTTTAAAAGACGTACGCCATTGGATGCTTGCTAACTTTCTTAAAATGAATAACGAAAACACTGGTAAAATTTAGTTCAAAGCACCATTTTAATTAAATCAATCAAACACTTAGGATAGGTCAGTCAAAAATGAAGTGCAAAGATAGTGCAGAAAATATAGGTGTAATGTTTGATATATGTATTACCATTGACAATTTAGTTAATGCTAAATTCAAATCTGCACTGTTTAATCTCAGAGCAATCTAAAGATATGCACGAATTTAGACACGGATACAACAAGAATCCTTATTCAAGGTCTGGTTATATCAAGGTTAAATTACTCAAATAATGTTTTGTATTGTGTAAATTTCAAACTGTTGAAAGCTGAAACGTGTTCAAAACTCTGCCGCTCGGGTTTAAGTCAGAACGCCGTGATCAGATAACTTCTATACGTTTTAGTCTACATGGGCTACCTATCTGTGTGTGTATAAGATTCAATGTTCTAATCATTTGCTTAAAATGTTGAAATGGTTCGACACAAATGTATTTTTCGGAGTTGCTCAAAAACTACAATCCAGGTAGCTCACTTAGAATGTGCAATATAAAATATCGTTGTATGGACCTCAATTCGGAACTCACTCCCAGAGAAAGTTCGTACAAGTTGTTTAACTCTTTTAGAAAGCGTCTAAAATCATATCTCTTCACACTGTATCATGGTTTATTGAGAATTTATCTATTTCATTTTATTTACGTTTTAATATATCTAGTCTATACAATTGTCTGTGTTATGCCCAATGTACTTCATGTGTAATTTGAATTGTGTTACATATATAGCTCTAAGTAGAATATGCGATATATAATAAATAAAAAACAGGCTGACTTCATGCGAGGAAGACGATGTACCGATCGAGTATTCGCACTTCTTCATATCATCGAAAAGTGTCTTGAATTCCAGACTTCTATTAAAATCATCTTAATCGACTTTTAAGCAGCATTCGATAGTGTCCATCGTGAATCCCTGTGAAATATATTAGCAGCCGGTGAAAGACAGGATGCATATGAGGGACCTAAAACCGATATTCCAGACAACTGATGAGGCGATGCGTGCCGCATCGAACCGAAAGAACGGGAGAATAATTGTGACGACGCTATGTGGATTTTCGTATATTTGTTAACGTGTGCATTTAGGGCTTCAGATACGATATGGGGCATATCCAGTGGATATATTGGGCAGTCTGTACCCCTGGGGCGGTATATATCATGTGTGTCATATTGACTGTGCACACTGGGACGGTGTATACACTAGGACGGTATATATGGTTTGTGGCGTGAAGACTGTGTATGTTTCACTAATACAGATTTCTCTGCTACACATGTCTCGTCATCAGTGATGAAGCGGACGTCTTTGACTGTTTCGGCACTTTAATCATCATACAATCTCTATTCGCCGTGCCCGTGGGGGTTGCGCCATCCACACGCGAGACATGTAAGCTATTTGGCTCCCATCGGCTTCCATATCTTCTAAGCCACAACCAACTAGATGCCTTTTCTGCCACCTCGCTTATTTCATTCACCGCTTCGTTCTTTCTTTCCCGGTTAACCCAATTTGTCTCAGGGCTCGAATGGTTGATGTTCCAACGAACCCACGACATAGGGTAGCACCACACAGTGTCGTAGATTGCGTGAAATAGAGGGTTTGTAACTGACTCAATAAATACACATTAAATTATATTTTGTATATTTATTTCTCTTAGTGCTCTTTTTCACAAATTAACACATGACATCATTATATACGTACAATATAAAAATGCTACATAAGTACCAGCCCCTGTTACTCACATTCTGGCCACACGGCTATGGTCCCAACTCGATAGTTCTGTATCCTATATAATCGCGGCCGCGAGCGCACTCCGTCAGCGCAGTCTAGATACACTAAATTCCAATAATCGCGAATGCGAGCGCACTCCGACTGCGCAGTTCACACATACTAATTCCACGAATCGCGGATGCGAGCGCACTCCAACAGCGCAGTCCGAATCACAAATCACATGAAAAACCGGACTTCTCCGTACGTGGACAGCACGACACCAGAACTACCAGAACCCCTTGTTCATCTGACGCACTCGACCAGGCAACATCTCTTCACACCAGGCTGTAAAATATATTGAGAGCACACTTAACAACGAGCCGAAATGACACGAATAAAACCACATATAATCCAGACCAATAAATATATTCATTTAAACGCAAATCCAAACGAGAAACCTCTTATAAAAACGCTTAAGCCTTATCACGAAATCTTCAGTTAAAATAGACGCAAAGCAGCATTCAATAAAGCAGAATACTCGAGAATTACATGTACACAAACATCACTGAGCATATAACCACAAGACAGCACAACCCCCAAAAATACTTAAAAGAACACTGTACCTGGCTAGACACCGCGAAAAAACAAAGAACTCCTATTTACAGCATCGATCCACAATCCTGGTCAAAAGGATGACCCTTCTCTACCATACTTTGGATTAAGAATGAAAATCTCAACTTTGAGACACGTTGAAAAAAAAACAAGTCACATGACGTCTGGCCGCTTAAAACTTTATTTGAACACCAAAAATCCATGAACTCGCGGATCAAACGCAAAACAATTATTGATATACTAATAAAATATATCACATTTGATAAAGAATGCGAAAACGGCACTATTAATGAATATCCACATTTTATAATCTCCGAGCCTGATCCCATTCTGTTTTAAAGAGCCACCGTCATTAAATATCCCGAAACGTGAATAAAGTCCATCTACGACACACATACCATCATTTCTCCCTGCAGCTATCACGCTGCGCTGTTTTGCAAGAAGATAGAATGTGCTCCAAATGATTCCGCATTTGGCGTCATCACTCATTCCCCATCGCATGAGATTTGTCGGTGTCGGTAATAGATCATACGTCGAGCGGATGGTGAATTGGATTCGTATGGGTTCCATTTTCCACAATGTGACTGCAGTCATTGGGACATCGTACATCATTAATGGCCATAGGATTCGTGGTAACACGCCGTGCTGGTTACACCATGCTTTAAACGTTCCTTGGAGCTCACTTTTATCCTCCCAAGCCAGTTATCCGACTGCTCACTTATAGTCTTTACATCGTTAGTGTCTTTAAGGCTTCTATTGAAGAGTTTGCCTAGGCATTTGATTGGTTGATCTTTAACAGTCGGTATTGCTTTGCCTGCGATTTTGAACTTAAACCGGTCACTTGGTTAACCATTTTTGAGGACGACGTACGCGATTTCTTGGTGTTCTCCAGTCCGCCGAGAAGCCATCTAGTCTGGACCGTGTGAGTTGTTGCTATTGTGAGGTCGTCCATGAATGCCTTCGCTGGTGGTTGTCTCACACCTGACTTCATCACGGGACCTTTACATTCTTTTTCTGCTGACTTAACAATCAGGTTGATTGCGCTTGAGAACAGTATGACTGATATTGTGTCGCCTGTGATAATGCCTTTCTCGAGTTGTTGCCACTTAGTTTTGCCCTTGTTATATATAAATCGTATAAAGAACCTGATATAGTACTGTTTGATTAAGTTCTCCACTTTCTCCGGCACATGGTATCGCTTCAGCGTTTCTTCTACCAGTTTATGAGGCATTGATCCGTATGCATTGGTGAGGTCTAACCAGACTACTGACAGGTCACTTTTGTTTTTTCTTGCTTCTCTGATCAGCTGCGTTAGGACACTTGTATGCTCTATACATCCTGATACTCCAGGTGCTCCTCCTTTCTGTACGCTGGTATCTAGGTATCGGTTTGCCAATATGTAGTTCGTCAGTCTTTTCGATACGACCGAGAAGAATATCTTGCATTCTACACTTAGGAGGGATATTGTGCGGAACTGTTTGATGTAGGCTGAATGTTCCTCTTTTGGCACAAAACACCCTTCCGCCCTCTGCCAGCATTCAGGGATAGCTTCCTTTTTTCCATACGGCATTGACCAGCTTCCATGACCGTTTCAGTAGTTTTGGACATTTCTTATAAATTTATACGATGTGCCACTGTAACCTGGTGCAGACCGTGCTCTAGCTTTTTGTACCGCTTCTCGCACTTCCTCCATTTGTATATAATTGATTTTGAACCCAGTAGTGGGTTCTATTGGATATATTAGCACACTGCATTCGTCAAGTTCGGTTTTTGAGTCTTTGTCGTTATGGGCGTCTGCTAGATATTGTTCGACGACCTCTCCTTTGCTTTCGAATTCACCTCCTCTTGGATTGCCTAGTAACTTCATGACATAATTATACGGGTTTTTTTTATGAACTGGGAACGTGCTTTAGCCCTTCTTCGCCTCTTTTGCTTGTTTCTCTCCGCTGCCCTCAAGCTCTGTAGTTGTTTTCTTTATTCATCACGGATCGCTTTTAGCCCTTTTTTTCATGCTCATCACAACTGTTTTTTGACTGACGTCAGATCACGCCTTACATTGCGGATTTGGATTTCGCGTCTCTTCATCGTTGGTACACCTTGTTGTTTTATCTTTACTTCTTAGTACCGAATGTCTCTCTACCAACTGTATATACTGTTTATATGATGGTAGTGAACGATTCGACTTTCCGGCTTTTCGTGTCTGTGAGTGTTGTCTCTAGTACACTAGCTGCTGTTTCTTCAACAGCTTTCCATGCATTGCTATCATTCATTCGTGGCCATTTCACTTTGTGTCTAGTTGGTACATCCATATGGATATTGATTTCTTCTGCCGTATCTGTAGCGTTGACATTCTCAGCACTGTGGTGTTCTTCCTGGCTGTGAATCTCCTCCGTCTTTTCAGAGAGAATCTCTTCGCGTTGCCACAGTTTTGCCCTTGGTTCGCATCCCATCTTGGTTTGATGAATTTTGAGACCTACTGCGTTTTTACATACTTTCCCGCAGCTATTACACCTTGGTGATTCCAAACTTCGATTGCTCGTTAGTCCGGGTGTAATTTCAGTTCGCCTGGTATCCGTCCGTTTAGGCCTCTCATTCTCCCCCCCCCCTCCTCTCGGGCGACCTCGGGGTTTTTTTTCTTTTGCGTTGTCTTGAGCTTTGTTATGGTTTCCCTTCACAGGGGGTGTACGCCGAGCTGCCAACACAGCGTACCCGCGATTGGTGTCTTTCCACGCCATCAGCTGCCTTTCCACGTTGTCACCAGTCCTTCCCGATCGTCATCTAGTCTTTCCCAGATGTCACTGGTATCACCAGTTTGTGTACAGCAGGGCAGTGTGTACACTTGGGCAGTGTGTGTATACTAGGGCGGTCTGTGTATACTTGGACACGAAGGAAGTGTGTACATAGTGGGGCAATGTGTAAATTGGGGCTTTAGATACGATATGTGGCATATACAGTGTTAATATTGGGCAGCCTGTAATCTTGGGTGGTAGATAGGATGTGCTTCATATTGACTGTGTGTACTGGGACATTGTATACATCGGGGCGGTAAATATGATTTGTAGTCTATTAACCGTGCACACTGGGGCAGTGTATACACTAGAGTGCTAGATATAATATGTGGCGTTTAGACTGTGTACCGTTGGGCTGTGTGTACACTAGGACAGTGTTTAAACTGGGTTTAAACTGGGTAAGTGTGTACACAGGAGAAGTATGTGTATACTAGGGCAATGTGTACACTGGGGCAGTGTGTATACGAAGGAAGTGTATACACGGGGGCAATGTGTACAATGGGGTTCTAGATACGAGATGTGGCATATCCACTGTGTTATTGGGCATTCTGTACCCTGGGGCGGTATATATCATGTGTGTCATATTGACTGTGCACACTGGGTCGGTGTATACACTGGGGCGGTAGATATGATGTATGGCGTATAGACTGTGTACAGTGGGGGAAGGGCGTGCATTGGGCCTGTATTAAAACTGGGGTAGTGTATACACTGAGTTTATTGGGGCAGTGTGTACACTGGGGCAGTGTGTGCACTGGGGCATGTGTATACACTGGGGCGGTAGATATGATGTATGGCGTATAGACTGTGTACAGTGGGGGAAGTGCGTGCATTGGGGCTGTATTTAAACTGGGGTAGTGTATACACTGAGTTTATTTGGGCAGTGTGTACACTGGGGCAGTGTGTGCACTGGGGCATGTGTATACACTGGGACAGTCTGAACACTGTGGCAGTGTGAACACTGGGGGAGTGTGTACAGTGGGGCAGTTTGAACACTGGGGCAGTGTGAACACTGGGGGAGTGTGAACACTGGGGAGGTATGTACACTGGGGCAGTGTGTATATTGTGACAGTGTGTTAACACTGGGGCAGTGTGTATACTGGGGCAGTGTTTACACAGGGACAGTGTAACCACTGGGGCAGTGTGTATATTGGGAAAGTGTGTACCCTGGGGCAGTTTCCACACTGGGGCAGTGTGTACACTGGGCAGTGTGTATACTTGGGCAGTGTGTACACGTTGGCAGTGTATAAATTGGGACTGTGTATATATTGTGTAATTTGTTACCTGACATATTGACTGTGTACACTGGGACACTATATAACTCATGGGCGGTAGAAATTATGTGTAGTATATTCACTGTGTGCACTGGGGCAGTGTGTACGCTAGGGCAATGTTTAAACTGGGGCATTGTGTACACTGGGGCAGTGTGTTCATTGGATAGTGTGTACACTAGAACAATGTGTACACTGGGGCAATAGGTATGACGTCTGGCCTTTTTATTTTATCTACTGGGACAGTTTGTACACTCGGGCGGTAGAAAAATGTTTGATTGTCAACTGTATACACTAGGGCAATGTGCACTCTGTGGCGGTAGAGACGGTATGTGGTATTTCCCCTGTGTATACTGGTGCAGTGTGTACACTGAGGTGAAAGGTATGATGTTTGGCCTATTCACTGTGTATGCCGGGGTAGTGTGTAAACTGGGGCGGTAAGTATGATATGTGGCCTATATACTTAATCTACTGTAGCAGTGTATACACATGGTAAATACGCAATAACAATCATGATATGACGATTATCAATAACAGTGTATACACTGGGGCAGTGTTTACACTGGGACAGTGTGTAAACTGGACAAGTGTGTAACACTGAGGCAGTGTGCACATTAGGACAGTGTGTACATTGGGGCATTGTGTAGACTCGGACAATGTGTACACTCGGGCAGTGTGTACACTCGGGCAATGTGCACACTCGGGCAGTGTGTACACTCGGGCACTGTATACATTGGAGCAGTGAGTACGTTGAGACAGTGTGTACATTCGGACAATGTGTACACTGTAGCAGTGTGTACACTTTGGCAGTGTGTTCACAGATGCAGTGTGTACACTAGGGCAATGTGCACTCTGAGGCAGTAGATACGGTATGTGGTATTTCCCCTGTGTATACTGATGCAGTGTGTACACTTGGGTGGAAGGTATAATGTGTGGCCTATCTACTGTGTATGCCCGGGTAGTGTGTACACTGGGGCGGTAAGTAAGGTGTAGGCAATTTAACTGTGTCTATTGGGGCAGTGTGTACACTGGGGCAATGTGTGCATTGGGGCATGTGTATACACTGGGACAGTTTCATTTTGTTTCATTTTGTAATAGTCAAAAGTTAAATTTCCCAAACTTCAATTTGGTTCAACATGAGTCTTGTCCATCAGATTAATTATAGTTACTATGTTTTTTTCTTAATCGGTGAAGTCTTTAATTATTGTCTTTTATTATTGCGGAATTTGTCTGCAATGCTTCGAAATTCAAAGAAAATATAGTAAAGCCAGCTATATTGGGTTTATTATATATTCTATGAAATCACAGTATCGCCAAAAAACCGCAAGCTTGTGCTTGTACATTTCCTATATTTGATATTAAATAAGGAACTGTCTCATTTTTACTAGTTTTTGTTGTAAGTATCATAATCATATCACACATAATATTTCTTATCGTCGACAATATTTTTTTCACTAACACAATCACATATTAAATGATTTTAGATCGATAATGAATCAGTAATTGCAAATCATTTACCATTAGTTTACATTGGTGACGTCATTCATTTGTAATCAGAGTACATTATTTTTAATAATGTGCTGTAAACTTGGTCGGTTATAGTACTCGGTCAACTCCATTAATTAAAACAGTGTACAGGTTCCTCGGCTGCGGAACTGTCCGATGTTAATGGACTGGCCTCGTACTTTATCGTATATTTATCATATTCTAAAATAGCGACAAGGGTTTTGAAATCCAAACAAATGTGTTTAAGTAAAGAGGCCATGAAGTATATCAAATAATGAATAAATGATTGATTATAAATAAATAATATATGGATAATTGAAAGAATCAGATTTATGAATGAAAAAATAATAAGTTATTTGTATGTTGTAAGTAATTTGTATTATTTGTAATAAGTACAAATATTATATGAAACAACTTGGTAATAATGTTAATGTAATATATTAAAGCGAAAAAACATATGTGTACACTGGGGCAGTGATGTGTACACTGGGGCAGTGTGTACTCTGGGGCAGTGTGCGACAACGAACTCGCCTCAAAAATAAAAAAGTCGGGCATCTACCTTATAAGTTTTCACACCCCTTCCCACTGATGGTTATCGCTAGATGCTACCGTTTTAGTGCTAGGCTTTGACGAAACTTTTTTGGTTACTTTTTGGGTCTAAAAAATCAACCTGTTTTAATAGCCCCCTCCGGGTTCTAGGCCCCGGTTGGGGGCTAAAAACACTTATAATAATGGACAGTTTCAAAGCTTTAGAGCTTGTTGTAAATAAAGCAGTTTCCGTCGGAAAACAGTTGCTGACCATTAAGTTTATAAAATTGACAACAAGATGTTCCAAAAAGTTCCAGCCAAAAATTCCGCCCATACAGTTTCTAGATTAATAGTTGGAACAACTTTAGAATTCCCCACATACTTACGCGCAAGAATATTGAAAGTTTGAGGACTATTTTTTAAATATAAGGCTAGAAGAAAACAGCATGGTCGACAGGTCGACAGGTAGACATGTAGAGTAGGGTAAGTATGGTTGATCCAGCACGTATGACTCATCCGTGCAAGTATGAACATGTTTGTTGCGCTGACGTCATCAGTGCAAGCTGAAACATGTTGTGGGTAT